>PVJN01002893.1:0-110033 GCA_004026805.1 Lasiurus borealis | reverse complement strand
CTACGCCCTCAAAAATGGCAGCACCCACAGTCACAAGATGATGGTACCCAGTCCTCTCAGCCCTGCAGGGGTGGCAGGCACATGGCAAGGGGTGGGCCCGGCTGCTTTGTGTGCCTGCCTCTGGAGTTCCTCAGTCCCCTCCGCCCCCCAAGTTACCCAGGGCCAGCCTGCTGAGGCTGCCTAGTTTAGCTGCCCAGGGATGGCCAAGGCTTGTGCTACTGGCAGTGGCAGCAGCACAGGTGTGATGGGGCGTAATCTTCCCCTGATTTCCAGGTCGTCTCCTTCCTCTGAGGGCTCCCAGACTGTGAGAGGGGGCAGGCCAGGCTGAAGGACCCCCACTCCAGTGCATACATTTTCATGCACCAGGCCTCTACTTTTATAAATAAAGAAAAATAGGCCAAAAAATTCATAGTATAGGTAAAAAGAATGTGAAAAATAAATTTATATATATTTACATTTGAGGTCTGGTAAGTGATTAGCTAAAGAGAAGGATTTTAATAGGTCTATAGTGGAAGATAAGTATATAAAATAGTTCAGTTCACAGTATAAAGAACCTCAAGGACATTGCCAATGAATGAATCTTGTATAAATGAGGACCCACTGAGTTTTTTAGCAAGAAAATGGCATGGCTGAAGTAGGGTTTCTGGACTGGCTTCGTAGCAACTTGCAGTGCACATTAGATTTAAGAGGTTGAGCTATTTTACTATCTTCATTATTTAGCATTCTTAGTCTTATAGAGCTCTGAAACAAGTCAAAAGCTCCTTTCAGATATCACTGGAGAGTGTGATCCGGCATGGCATTAGACTTATTAACATGAACTTCCATTGACAGCATAGGTCAGATCTGGAAGTTTCCCCAGAGCTGTTTCCCATGTTCACAACTCATCCATCTCTGAGTAAGCCAGCCACACCCTGGACGCCAAATGTCTGCTCCAGAATGGTGCTTGGCAATTCCAAGCTATTTTGCTTTGAACTTAACCTTTTCGTTATATGGAGATGTCTTTGATTTATAAGAAGGTTTCAAAGTCTAACTTGTTTTTTTTCTTAGAGTCAGTAAAAGGCCCAAATGTTTATTTTCCCCAATATTTTTTTAAGGATATTGCTTTTTACTATGTACTATTTAGAAGCAAGTTACTTCACGTGTTTCTCAAATTCCTTCCACTTGGCTTTTAAACTGCAATCGATTATATTGATAAGTAATGGTTAAAGAACTATTCAAACCTTTATTCTTGACCCTCACACCATCACAAAGATGGGGCACCCATAGCCAATAAGGAGGGAATATGCTAATTGATTGCTATGCCCTCAAAAATGGCAACCTCTTTCAATGAGATTGTTTATCATTTTAAGAAGAATTTAGCCTTCTAAAAGTTCATGGACTGACAGAATGGTGCTATATCGTATAGTGAATGTTGTTATCTGCTCTCCAAAAATTGGTTCCTCATCTTCCTAACGACTCAACTTGCTGGGGGGTTTGCCAGTTGTTTGGTTTGGGTTAATAACTGGAGATCATAGATGCTGAATGCAGTCGTTTGCAGTATTTTTTGGATCCTTACATTGGGGCACAAGTCTGATGTGAAAAAATGCATTTTTGGAATAGTAACTATTAAAGTTTTAACACTAATTATATAGTCTCGACATATGGTTAATTCTAAAATTTTAATGATAAACTCCACTGAAAGTTTATTTATTCGTTTATTTATTTATTCATTCAGATTGGACTTCACATCAAGGACTTTACTATGGCTTCCTCAGGATTTAATTCTCATTATGTCAACGATGTTTTACATACAATTTTAGGGAGCTATTTTTTTCTTGCTAATATATCTTCTTTCTACTAATATTGATTATACGAGTGATTTATACTTATTGCTGGAGACACATCTGTAATACATTGCCAAATTCTGACAGTGAAGTCATCTTAAATAAAGTGTGGGATATTCCTATTCATATCCCTTGAATCATCTGAATGGATTTTTATATACACAGTATTATCAACATTAAATCTAAGCCACCTGTTGACATTTGATTCTAAAGCATAAGAAATGTGAACACAACTAAGGCATGAATCATCCAATCATCATTTTGATTCCAGCAATCACAGCCTAACAATATAAATGTAACTACCCTTCCTTAGCCTGGCCTTCCGATCATACATGTAAATCCCTGATTTCTTTCTTCTTTTTCTGTCAATGCTGAACACTTTTCAGTACAGTGGTACCTCGAGATACGAGTTTAATTCGTTCCGTAACCTTGAGGCGTGGGAAACTATGAGATGCTCGAGTCGTGGTAAACTGGTGGGTCGAGTGCAGCAGGCCAATCCGCGCGATTACTCCTATCTCAAATGTTGCTCGTATTTCAAAGCAAAAATCGCTCACTCGACGGCTCATATCTCAACAATCTCATATGTTAGGGCATTTGTATCTCAAGGTACCACTATTCTGTCATGAAAAAAAGAAGAAAATGCGAAAGCATTCTGGGTCTTTGTTGAAGTTCAATGCCAGGAGAGATATTTTAGATGACAACGAGGAATAAAATCATCCTGGGAAAATATAAAATATTTTTTTCCAATTCAACAAAACCATTCTTTTTATAATTATTTCTACTAGTAACTCACAATACAGATTAAGTTCTGTAAAGAAATGAACCGATAATTTTTTAAATTTTTATTTATTTTAGATTTTAAATTGGATACACGCTATAGGATATTTATTAAGTGTCAGTTTTTCAATGCATCTATGGGCAGTATACATGTTAATTTTTTAAGTTCTCACCACAGCTCTCTGGGATAAGCAATTATTATGAGAAATCTAAGCATTGAGAGATCAGGTAACATGTCCAAAAGCACACGGTTAGTAACCAGAAGAGCTAGGATTTAAACACAGACAGGCATGGGCCTTCCCCTGCGTGTTGTGCTGACTCTTCACACATTCAGCTTGTAATTATTTCTCTGCCATAAACACATGCAGACATGTATACAGAGCTAAGCACATAAATAAACATCGCTGCGCCATTGGCTCTGCTGCCTCCACTTCCTTTCCAACCGGCAGATCTGCTCACTATCTTCTCTTTGAAAAGCAAATCATAAAAATAAAAGAAGCTTGTCCTTCCATTTGTTCTTACAAACAGGCTTGACTTTACCTTTGGGATTATGATGTTGTTGTTGTTAAGTTTTTTGTTTGTTTTTTAAGTTTATTAAAAAAACTTTTTAATTGTACTAAAGGACACATAGCATAAAGTTTATCTGTACACCATTTCCATGTGCACAGTTCAGTGGTGTTAAGTACATTCAAATTGCTGTGCAACCAACCAACCTCCAGAATTCTTTTTCTCTTGCAAAATAAAAACTCTCCGTTTCTCCCTCTCTCCACCCTTGGCAACCACCATCCTACTTCCTGTCTCTATGTACCTCATGTGAATGAAATCATACAGTATTTGTTTTTGTGTGACTTTCTCATTTCGCTTAGAATAATGTCCTCAAGAGTCATTCATTGCTGCTTCTTCTCCAATATCAGAATTGTCTTCTTTTTTAAAGATGAATACTGTTTCATTGCATGTATATATCATATTTTGTTTATCCATTCATCCCATGATGAACACTTGAGTTGTTTATCATTATTTTTTTTAATATATTTTATTGATTTTTTAGAGATAGGAAGGGAGAGAGATAGAAAGTCAGAATCATCGATGAGAGAGAGACATCGATCAGCGGCCTCCTGCACGCCCCACAGTGGAGATGTGCCCGCAAGCAAGGTACATGCCCCCAACCAGAATCGAACCCGGGACTTTTCATTCCACAGGCCGACGCTCTATCCACTGAGCCAAACCAGTCTCAGCAATTATTTGGTTTTTAAAGGTGGTTTACATACCTTGTGCCTCAGCTTATGTTGAAAAGCTCCTGAACTATAAAATTCCACCACAAAATTTATGTTCCAAATTTTCAGTCTCACACTACATTGGCTAATCTGGGATGACGGAGAACTGAGATTTCTATAATTTACAGACATTCAGTAATGGTTTTAAAAATAAAAATAAAAAGGCTTTATTTAAGATTTGGAAAAATAAAAGAAAATCATGCAATATTTTAGGATACTTCATCAATACTAATTTGATTAATATATTTTCTGTCCTGTTAAACAGTCATAAAAAAATCCACATGAACTTCCTAGTAATGAAACTAAATGCGAGTAGGGGGAGGTTAAGTTCCAGGTTATAAATTTCCACGCTAAAGTAGTAGCAATAAATGTCTAAACCTCTATTTTTAATTCTTTTTTTTAAATATGCTTTTATTGATATCAGAGAGAGGAAGGTGAGAGGGAGAGAGAAATAAAGAATCATCTATGGGCTGCCTCCTGGACACCCCGTACTGGGAATTGAGCCCCAATTTAGGCATGTGCCCTCCTAGTTAAACTGTGACCTCCTAGTTAAACCACTGAGCTACACCAGCTGGGCTAACCTCTATTTTTCTCATCTCTAAAGAAGGAGGTTAGACTAAAGGCTCCTTTTGGTTCTCTTATTCCATGAATTGCCATTGGTCATTCCGATGATCAAAACACATATGAGTTGAGATTGACAGTGTTTTTCTCTGGTGCTGAAACTCACATAGCATCTCTTCTCTTAGAGGACAAATTTTTTATTTTGCAAAGTTTTAAAACTTAGAAAATACATATATATGCAGTCAGGAAATAGGAGGCAATGATTAGAAAATCTTGTGTAGAAAAGTACTATTTATACACCTCAATGTAAGTGGGCTTACTCTCTACCTTGAAAGAAAAGTGTATTCTTTTTTTTAAAATATATTTTATTGATTTTTTTACAGAGAGGAAGAGAAAGGGATAGAGAGTCAGAAACATCGATGAGAGAGAGACATCAATCAGCCACCTCCTGCACACCCCTGACTGGGGATGTGCCCGAAACCAAGATACATGCTCTTGACCGGAATCGAACCTGGGACCTTTCAGTCCACAGGTCAACGCCCTATCCACTGAGCAACACCGGTTTCAGCGAAAAGGGTATTCTTGATTCCAGCCCACCCCTCACCACTTCTCCTTTTGGTCAACACTCCTTTCTCATGTGCTCCCTTCTTCAAAGGCCACACATGTATGTTTTGGACACAGGCACCGGGTCATCATTTTCTCTGTAATTCTAAACTTTATTTCTAAATGGGAATTTTCCAGCGAGCGACTTCTGCGCAGTATGCTTTTGGAAAGATCTAAAGCTTATATACAGTGGCAAGGAAGTTTTAAGCCTAGGAACCTCTGAGTTGTCTGAAAGTATGTATTCATCATGAACCTACCATTTGACCTCAGAGTTCCCACTAAATGTATCGCATATAAAAAGTAATTTCTTTCTCTTGCGTCGTCCTCCTCGGACCTTGAGCAAAAACTGTATGGTGTTTCCAAAAAACACTCTGTGAGACCATCCAGTTTCAAATTTTCATGTGCCTTCCGCCGAGCAGGGCAGAGATAATGGCTTCGGTATCGGAAACTCGCAAAATGCTCCTTCTGCAATCTCATTAGTCCGGACTTTACCAAGTTCACAAGAACAGGCCAGATCCACATGTGTTGTGTGCATGTCAGCAATATTTCTAGTCTGCTCGGTTAACCCAGTTAGATTGTATCTGAAAGAACCTCAGGTTGTTTGGATTGGAAGAAATAAAGGCGGCTGACCCCACATTTCCTGGAAACCGAAGGGCTTCTGTGCTGCTTGAGAATCTCCAGCAAAGCATTTGTATTTAGTGATTATATTTGTGTTTTCAAATTCATTCATATCATTAAATGCTGTTTAAATCCAAATGCTAGCCAGCAAGCTAGCGATATGTTAGTACGATAGAATGAAAATGTAATTTGTCAAAGCATAGATTTAATCTCACCAAATCTGACTTTTTCGTTTTTAATCCTAAAGGTGTTTTTTTTTAATTATTATTTTTTTTAAAGAGAGAGAGAAAGAAGTATCGATGTGACAGAGAAATATTGATTGGTTTCCTATACACCTTTACCAAGGATCACATCAGCAATGTGTCCTGACTGAATATAGAACCTGTAATCTTTTGGTTTATGGGACGATGCTCCCACCAACTGAGCCACCTGGCCAGAGCTGAATATTCTTTATGCTGTACCTTTGTTTCTGAATGGCTTTCACTTTTCCTCCCTGGATACCTGTGTCTTTCTCCCTATCTCTCAAAATCACTCTTATAAGAAAACAATTTTAAAAATATTTCTTGCTGCTCACCTGCCTACAATCATGCTCTTTCCCTGAGTGACTGGATCCTCTATCATCATTAGAAGTTCTCCTTGCCATCGTCTTCTCCTGGGTCAGCTATCGCACAGGTTAGGCTGAAATTGCAGCATGGACCTCCACTGGGAGTCAATATGGCCTCAACCCATTTTCATGATAATCTAGCATCTGCAATATCCTGTCTAATCTAATAAAAGAGTAATATGCAAATTGACCGTACCTCTGCTACACCCACCAGCCAATCAGGAGTGAATATGCAAATTAGCACAACCAAGATGGCTGTGGCACGAAGAGAGCAGGAGCCTTGGGTTTCTCTGGCAATGGAGGAAGCCAAGCTTTCCACCCATCCTGGCTTACCTTGGCCTCCGCTCAAGGCTACAAAATTTTAATTATAGAAGATAAATAAACCCCAGATACCAGGGCCTCCACTTGGGTTACTGGGGGGATGTGGTCAGCCTGCAAACCACCACAGGCCCCATGTCCCAAGGGAACCCCTACCCTGGTCCAGGACACCCTTCAGGGCAAACCAGCCGCTCCCACCCATGAACCAGGCCTCTATCCTATCTAATCCTATCTAGTAAAAGAATAAAATGCAAATTGAACATCACTCCAACACAAGATGGCTGCCCCCAGATGGTCAAAGATGGCTGCCCCCATGTGAACACAAGATGGCCACCACAAAATGACCTGCAGAAGAGGGCAGTTGGGAGTGACCAGGCCTGAAAGGAAGGGCAGTTAGGGGTGATCAAGCCTGCAGGGGAGGGCAGTTAGGGGCAAACAGGCTGGCAGCAGAGCAGTTAGGCATCAATCAGGCTGGCAAGGCAGTCGTTAGGGGGTGATCAGGCTGGCAGGCAGAAGCGGTTAGGGACAATAAGGAAGGCAGGCAGGTGAGCAGTTGGGAGCCAGAAGTCCTGGATTGTGAGAGGGATGTCTGACTACTCATTTAGGTCCAATCCAGATAATATACAAATTGTCTGTACTTTTGCTACACCCAGTTAGAATCGGGCGTAAGCAGTCAGTCGGACATCCCTCAAGGGGTCCCAGATTGGAGAGGGTGCAGGCTGGATTGAGGAACACACACTCTCATGCATGAATTTCCCTCGGGCCTCTAGTGATAGAATAAGACACTGTGAAAGAACAAGACTGACTGGTTAGCAATAGAGCAGAATCCCTGGCCTCTTCTGCCCAAACCAGCATCTCCTTCAAGAGACTCCCTAAAACAGAGTGTTCGTTCATCAAGAAACGTAGTCAGGGTCTCTATGGATGCCAACCTGGTCTAGAAACATCTGAATGACAAAGGTGCCAAGCTTGATAAACATCAGTATCTTGCGGATCCTAGTGAGCAAACCAGCTTTAAATGGACTCTCTCCTTCAGGGTGTTAAGGATCAAAGATTTCTCTGAGGCCAGCCGAACCTCCTGTGGCACCATCACAAACAGAGTCCTAATAAAAGGTAGCCATGTGATCACTCGGTACTTACTGGAACTAAAGGGACTTTTAGTCCATTGTAGAGCCCACATAAAGCTCTTCTAAAACAGTGGTATTCAAATAGCTGCAATGTTTGAGAACAATCACATATTCTTAAAAGCCCTTACAGCTGAGACCGGTTTGGCTCAGTGGATAGAGCATCGGCTTGCAGACTGAAGGGTCCCAGGTTCGATTCCGGTTGGGGGCATGTACCTTGCTTGCGGGCACATCTCCACTGTGGGCGTGCAGGAGGTGGCTGATCAATGTCTCTTCTCATCGATGTTTCTGACTTTCTATCTCTCTCTCTTCCTCTCTGCAAAAAAATCAATAAAATATATAAAAAAAAAAACCCTTACAAAAGAAAATGAGATGATTTCCCTGGTTGGCGTGGAAGTCGATGCACAGGGTTGATTTGACGGCCAGCCTGCAGGTGGGCGTATGTCGATCCCATGATTCCTTGGAAGTGATTTGGCCAGAGGATGAGCAGAAATCACTTAGAATCTGAGTGCTTTGAGTGACAGTTCCCCCTGTTTGACATTGTAATCAACCCCGTGTCCTGAGTGCTGAGCACGTGCACAGGACTGGGCTGGCCAGTAGCTATTGCCACCCACGGCCATTTCTCAAACAAAGCCTCCTGGACTGACGCTGGCTGAACAGACACTGCTGTTCTCACGACAGACAGATTCGACATTCCTGCCTACATCTCTGTTTTCTCCCTTTCTCCCATGACAATGACAAATCCAGGACGTGTTTTTCCTCTTCCGAGTGAAGATTCAATTTCATCCATAAATGCACAAAAGTGAGGGCGATCTCATTAGCAAATGTAGTTTCAGATCATTCTTCTACGAGTCACTTTTTACAAAACCGTAATCATTGTAAAGAATACACATTGAACCTGAATACTATAGTCAATTGAAGGATGAGCTAAAGTAGGACCCAATACAGTTTATTTTGTTTGTTTTTTTAATATATTTTATTGATTTTTTACAGAGAGGAAGGGAGAGGGATAGAAAGTCAGAAACCTATGAGAGAGACATCGATCAGCTGCCTCCTGCACGCCCCACACTGGAGATGTGCCCGCAACCAAGGTACATGCCCCCGACCGGAATCGAACCTGGGACCTTTCAGTCCGCAGGCCGACGCTCTATCCACTGAGCCAAACCGGACTCGGCCCAATACAGTTTTATCGGCAGAAGAAAAACAAAAAAGAAATGAAGAGATGGAAAGCTGCTTCAGATGAAATGGCGGATATAATCTAAAGGATTTTCCTATAATATCATGAGGGTGCCTCTAATTTTATTCGCAATCCTATTCGGGCCTAATTGTTTTAGGTATAACAATTCTGACTGGACCTCTTTCTACATTATTGGGAAAAAAGGCTCAGAGAGAGAGAAAGCAAAACAAACAAACAAACAAACAAACAAAAACAACAAAAACAAAAACACAAACCCACAAAACTACAACAAAAATACAAAATACCTGGGTGATTTAAACCATTTTACAGAATAAAAACTGGAGAGTTTATACAAACTGCTGGAATCCTGGAGCCACCTGTACAAATCTGACAGTGCCTCGTAGTGCACCGAGCACTGTTTACAGTGAATATATTAGGCACCAGTGAAGCTCTAAACTTGTCACGATAACCTGAGGAGACATTAGACTCCCCCCCGGGCCCCCCCATCCACGGCTGAAAGGCCAACCATCAATCACTCCCTGAAACTATTCACTGCCATGGCCTGTACGAGTTAGCGGTGTCCCCCGGAGTCTGTTTCACCTTCAGAACACATTCGCGGGTAAATGAAACCTGATGCGAGGTGGAGAGTCAGACACACAGCCCTCCCTGACCGTCCCTCGGTGGGCAGACCTCTTTGCTTCTGCATCGAGGAGGAGGAACTTCGACTCGGGGACAAATTCAATCTCAGACACACAGCAACTTCACCATCGGGGCACAGCCCGTGCCGCGAGGAGGCCGGTTGATGAATTTGGCTCTCCCGGGAGTGTTCAATAGCCCTTAGGGTAAATGGCTGGTGAATGGACATCGATGCGGCGGGACAATGTTCTGATTGCCCGTGAACTTTGTAGGCCAGGGCCTTGCCGGGGGCGGTTTATTTGTCTTTATTTGTCTTTATTCTTGCCAGGGTGGTTAAAAGACTATTAATTTTCTGCTCTGTGATCTTTAAAAGACACTGAGGTAGGAGGGCATAGGGGAGTGAGGTGAGGAGGCAATGAGGAGATATGGACACATACGTAATCCCTTAATCAATAAAAAAAGTTGAAAAGAAAACATATATATGTATGTATATGTATAACACAAACCTTCATGGGTTGTATTATACAGTGGTACCTCGAGATACGAGTGCCCTAACATATGAGATTTTTGAGATACGAGCCATCGAGTGAGTGGTTTTTGCTTTGAAATACGAGCAACATTTGAGATAGGAGTCATCGCGCGGATCGGCCGGCTGCACACGACCCACCGGTTTACCGAGACTCCAGCGTCTCATAGTTTCCCACGCCTCAAGGTTACGGAAGGAATTAAACTCGTATCTCGAGGTACCACTGCATATAAAAACACAACCCATGAAGGTAGGTTATTAAGGTTAGCTATTTTCAGTGCGTTTAAATGTTGCTGAAGGAGAAAATATACAACGAAAGTTGCAGAAAAATGAAAGAGTCGAGATTCAAAGAAGGCACCCACTTCTTCACTGTGAAACTCCAGGGCATTAAGACACGAACCTGGCACTCACCTGGCCCAACAAAACATGCCAAGGGCTTCCTCCCGTGTTTTTCCCTGATGGCAAAGAAAGCAATTTTTTTAAAAAAATATATTTTATTGATTTTTTACAGAGAGGAAGGGAGAGAGACAGAAAGTCAGAAACATCGATGAGAGAGAGAGACATCGATCAGCCGCCTCCTGCACGCCCCACAGTGGAGATGTGCCCGCAAGCAAGGTACATGCCCCTGACTGGAATTGAACCTGGGACCTTTCAGTCCGCAAGCCGACGCTGTATCCACTGAGCCAAACCGGCCTTGGCAGCAATTTTTTTTTTTTATGTTCCATTCTTTTTGAATGTTGCCTTCCCGCTCACAGGCTATTCTGAGTGGGCCATGTTAAATAACCCTAACGGCGACGCCGGAAAAGCGTCTGCAGGCAGTTTTGTCTCAGAAGCGCCAGCCATGCTCCTTCATTAGCGTTTGACTCCAAAGGGGATGCGCGCAGTGCGGTTGGCAGAATTTTAAAAATGCTGGGGCTGCAGCTTACGCGTGCGGTTCAGGGAACCCACCCCATCCATACAGATGCACTTTATAGCCACCCTGGCTGTTTACTAACGGCACAGAGAGGGAGTGTTTCACAGCCCGGCGATTCTCACGTTGCAGTTTTGATGCTGCATTTCTCCAAGGATAAACAGGCGTAATTAAGGTAATTATGGGTTCGGATCCTTTGGCAGCGAAACACGTGTTTACTTTAAGCAATGCATGTTCAAAAGATGTGGGGAGATGCATGACTCTGCCTGAACCACACACAGTTTCATAAAGAAAAGCCAGAGAGAGAGAGAGAGAGAGAGAGAGAGAGAGAGAGAGAGAGAGAGAGAGAGAGATTCTTAGCAGCCTGCAGCAGGCTTTCTTGCCCATGGAAATAATTTCCCTGCAGAAGAGCTGAGTCACTGGTTTTTCCAACAGGCCTTTTTCACCACCAGAAAGAAAACAATCCTTTTCTATTTACTTTCCAGAAGCCAGCGCTCCGGGAGGCCCTTAATGAGGGTCTCTGGGTGGCATGTGAGTCCTCGGGGCCAAACGCTCTCTGTGGCCGGGGCTGTGGAATGAAGGCTCGGGAGGAGTTTCTGGTGGGTCCGTGCCGGCCAGCGGCCCCCCCCCCCCCGGGCCCTCTCGGAACTGCAGAACGAGGCGTGTGCAGGGCTATTAAACACCCTGTAAAACGCTCACCACACATCAGCAGAGAGCACGCGGCGCAGGTGTTCCTGTAATTGGAAAAGGGCTCTGTGCTCAATGGCCCCTCGCATCCACCTTCTTTCTTCTCAGTCGCTCTTTGGGGTTCTGGAGTGCAGCTCAGGAGCCCTAAGTGATGAAGGGGCTTTTCTGACTACTGAGGCTCACACGTTTCACGCAGAGTCAAGCGATGGGCTTTATTTCCCACCAACTTTTTTTTTTTAAATATATTTATTGATTTTTTACAGAGAGGAAGGGGGAGGGATAGAGGGTTAGAAACATCAATGAGAGAAAGAGAGACATCAATCAGCTGCCCCCTGCACGCCCCTTACTGGAGATGTGCCTGCAACCAAGGTACATGCCCTTGACCGGAATCGAACCTGGGACCTTTCAGTCCACAGGCTGATGCTCTATCCACTGAGCCAAACCAGTTTAAGCTATTTCCCACCAACTTTCACTGAAGGAGCTGGCATTCCTGCTGGAAGACAGACATCTACAGCTCCTTCTCCAAGTTTCCGTGAGACCAAGGCCTGGAAGCATGACCAATTCCAATTTGAGGAATGAAGAGCATGTTACACGAAGAATATACACTAATGCTACACAAGGTACCACTGTACTACATACACTGAGCACACCATGTCAAAGGTGGAAATAGTCCCAGCAATAAATTAATATTCTGGACTAGGATGTTTAGTAAAAAGATTCTCCCTTTCCCCTGACATAAAGCAGTGGGTGCTACCTCCCTGTGAGCACTTGAGGTTGTTCCTTCAGAGCTGAGATTTCTCTGACGGGGCAGGGCATGCGATTCAAACCACAGACCCTCAGGAGAAAAGGCTGAGCAATTCTCGGAGAAATATTAGTGTCACCCTTTTTGCCCTCTTCCCTGGAGCCCAGAAAAAGAAACCATTTTCGGGGTTGATTCTATTTCTTCCCAAACGGACAATCCTCAGCCCAAAACTCAAACCGAGGCTGAGGCACTGGGGGGGTGTATTTCTGTGGCATTTCCAGGTTCTGACCCTCCTCTCTGCCAGGCCCCAGGTCTAGGCCCGGGACCCTCGGGAGCTCTCTGTTCCTGCCAGAGCCCTTGGGAAGCAGGGCAGTGCTCCCCAAACCCCCCTCTGGATTCAGATCTCTGGTTGCAGTTTACTCTGTCGCTGCGAAAGCAGGGGGTGGAGGCCCTTTGGGGGTCTCCGTCACCATTTCGTAAACTCGGCAAGGCCTTTCCATGTTTATGCTGTCCTGCGTCCAGCATCTGTTGGTTTCAGGCCAGCAAGGCATCTCAGAATACGTACTCTGTTCATTCTGCCGAAAATGTAAGTCTGGACTTGGTGGGTACAGTGGTACCTCGAGATACGAGTGCCCTAACATATGAGATTTTTGAGATATGAGCCGTGGAGCGAGCGATTTTTGCTTTGAAATACGAGCAACAGTTGAGATAGGAGTCATCGCGTGGATTGGCCGGCTGCACAGGACCCACCAGTTTACTGCGACTCGAGCGTCTCATAGTTTCCCACGCCTCAAGGTTACGGAACGAATTAAACTCGTATCTCGAGGTACCACTGTATTTGCATTTTCTGAAGGAATTTCCAAAAGACTACAGAAGGGGACACACACAATGCTCACAGAGGCAGCTGTCAGAGTTGTGGCGTCTTAACTTGGTGGCACTCGAAAGTTTGATTCAAGAGGCAAAAGTTAGCCAAGACCGGTTTGGCTCAGTGGATAGAGCATTAGCTTGCGGATTGAAAAGTCCCGGGTTCGATTCCTGTTGGGGGCATGTGCCTTGCTTGCAGGCACATCTCCACTGTGGGGCGTGCAGGAGGCGGCTGATCGATGTCTCTCTCTCATCGATGTTTCTGACTTTCTATCTCTCTCCCTTCCTCTGTGTGAAATAAAATATATTTAAAAAAAAGAGAGAGGCAAAAGTTAAACAAGATCCGCTCATTTCCAAACGTCTTTTACTGGCGTTCAGGCGAACTTGGGCGCTGCTGGGGGTTCAGGCAGCCAGAGGCGCGTGCAAAGTTCCTGCTTCAGGAATGTGGGCCCTCGGAAATATGGTTCACTGTGTACCTGCTTTCCCCGAAAAAATAAACTTACACAGCTGTGAACGAAACCACTGTAATTTGCAACACTCCCTCATTTTCTGAAGGATTCTAGGCCTCAGTCTCCTGTTTGCTCTGAGGCGTGTGGCCCATCAGAGGAAAATAAACATTTCGCCTCTCCCCTCCTGTAGTTTCGGCTAAGTGATAGGTTGAAAATTACAGTGCTGACAGGCGTGATGGGATTAGAAGGCCGACCCGTGGACGATCCACTGTTTCTTTCAGCCCATTCGGCTCAAGTGGTTTGGTGTAAACACGGTAATGCCACCCGCCGCCTTCTTCTGCATGGCCATTAAAAATGTAAATACAGCCGAAGCCAGTGTGGCTCAGTGGATAGAGCGTCGGCCTGCGGACTGAAAGGTCCCGGGTTCGATTCCAGTCAAGGGCATGTACTTTGGTTGCGGGCACATCCCCTGTAGGGGGGCGCACAGGAGACAGCTGATTGATGTCTCTCTCTCATTGCTGTTTCTAACTCTCTATCCCTTTCCCTTTCTCTCTGTAAAAAATCAATAAAATATATTTTTTTTAAAATGCAAAGACATCCTGGCGGACTTGGACGTTGGTGGGGGTGGTGTCTGCCAGGTACATTCTTCGCTCTCATCCCACTGGTCCAATTCCACCCAAATGAGGGCCTTCTGAAAACTCTAACTTTTTTATTTTTAAATATATTTTATTGATTTTTTTTTTTTAACAGAGAGGAAGGGAGCGGGATAGAGAGTTAGAAACATCAATGAGAGAGAGACATTGATCAGCTGCCTCCTGCATGCCTCCTACTGGGGATGTGCCCGCAACCAGGATACGTGCCCCAGACCGGAATCAAACCTGAGACCTTTCAGTCTGCAGGCCGACGCTCTATCTACTGAGCAAACCGGTTTTGGCTGAAAACGTTAACTTTTTGAACACAATTACTTTTTCAGTGCACAGCTAAGCTGTTCATCTGGTTTCCAGTCCACGGGAGCCATCGATTCCATGATTTGTAGCAAAAGGAGGTCATTCATTCAAAGGCTGGTGTTCCCTTTTACTAGTAAAATACTGCTAACTTAACAAAGCCAGGACGTTTGGGGGCTCCCTTGCACAATTCCAAGGATATTTGGTAAGCCTGAAAAAATAGAACTTTTCAATAACATAGAGAATAGAATAAAAAAACAAAACAAAACACATGGACTAGTTTGGGCCAGTGCAATAAAAAGATCCAGTCCCTTAGGTAAAATTCTCCATTCACCTAGTATATGGGTAGCTCAGGGGTGGTTTTTGTCTGAGGGCATCATACATCAGATTATATGACGGTGTGAGTAGGAGGTTGGCGCCGCTGAACGCTGTATTTCATGTTCACATAGGCCACGAGGGTTCTGTTCAACAGGACAGACCGCAGAGGATCCGCTTGGTAGGCGCCTGAGCGAGGGTTGGCCTGCGCATGGGCCTTTCCAGGTCTCTGGCACTTCCTTGTGGCCTCAGCAATGCATTTAAATGCCGTGACTTATCCAGAATATGTGTGTCTGGTGGCAGAAGGGTACCGCAGAATATATGTTCTGCCACTCTGCTTGAAATATAGTCTCGACCACTGAACATGGAAGTATTTCTGAAAATAATTTATGTGAAATAACACAAACTACATAGAGAGCGCCTGAAACTTGCAGATAGAGTGCTAGGAGAATCATCTGTCCTAATACAGTGGTGCCTCGAGATACGAGTTTAATTCGTTCCGTAACCTTGAGGCGTGGGAAACTATGAGACGCTCGAGAAGGTAAACTTGTGGGTCGTGTGCAGCCGGCCGATCCACACGATGACTCCTATCTCAAATGTTGCTCGTATTTCAAAGCAAAAATCACTCGCTGGACGGCTCGTATCTCAAAAATCTCCTATGTTAGGGCACTCATATCTTGAGGTACCACTGTATTTGGTCTTTGGCCCCAGATGCTTCACTCCCTTGGAATTTCCTGAGCGAGAGGAACCTCTTTCATTCTAACGAGGCAACTTTTTGTGGGGACTTGTCTCCAGAGAGACCAGATCCTGATCAGACAGGACACGAAGCCTCTGCCCCAGAGAGCGGTGAGGAGCTGGACATGGAATTCATAATCGATCATGTGATCAGCCTTCGTGAAATTCCCCCAAAACTCGGGAGGTTGGCGAGCTTCTGGGTGGGTGAGTACACCTCCAGGTGGGAGTGTGCCACACCCCGACCCACACAGACAGCAGTTCCTGGACCTCTCTAGGGTTCACGCTGGCATGTCTCGATCAGACGGCTCAATTTCACTTTGTAACATGTCCTCGGTGATAAATCATCAATAGCAAGCAAACCTTTCCTGGGTTTGTGAACTGCTCTAGCCAATTTTCAAATCCAAGGAGAGGGAACCTCTGGTGTGCAGCCACGTCAGAGAAAAGGTGTGGGTGACCTGGTGACCTGTCCCGTGTGATTGGCACCTGATGTGGGAGCAGTCTCTGGGGCTGAGCACTTAACCTGTGGAATATGTGCGAACTCTGGCAGATTGAATGGAATTGTAGGTCACCCCACTGGTGTGGGAGAATTGGTTGTTATAGGAAAAAACCCGCACGTCTGGTCACAGGATTGTTTTTGTGTGATTAGTGAGTTTTTCCTCAAACAAGTTCCTAAATGTAACTTGAAGGCACAGAAACCATGCTGACTCAATGCACAGTATCTGCTCTCAGGGTTTCATCTCTGTCTTTCACGTGATCCAACAAGCCATTCCATAAAGATAATTTACCCCAGAGAGTGCCTTATGGAGCCTCAGTGCTCATTAAGGTAAGCGTGCTCCTATGAGATTGTGGTGGATTGAATTTTTGCCCCCCAACATTTATATGCTGCAGCCCTAACACCCCACCTGATTGTATTTGGAGATAAGGCCTTAGTAGGTAATTAAGTTAAAAAAAAAGTCGTAGGGATAAGTCCATAATTCAGAAAACTATAGGATGGGTGTCCTCTGAAGAAAAGGAAGAGGCACCAGGAGAGCATGTGCACAGAGGGAACAGGGCAGAGAAGGCCAAAACGGGTTTGGCTCAGTTGATAGAGCGTCAGCCTGCGGACTGAAAGGTCCCAGGTTCAACTCTAGTCAAGGGCATGTACTTTGGTTGCGGGCACATCCCTAGTAGGAGGTGTGCAGGAGGCAGCTGATCGATGTTTCTAACTCTATCCTTCTCCCTTCCTCTCTGTAAAATATCAATAAAATATATTTAAAAAAATGATCACAGAGAAGGAGGCGGCTGTCTGCAAAACAGGAAAAGAGGCCCCGGGAGAAGCCAGCTCTGCTTGCACAGGATTTTGGGCTTCCAACCTCCAGAACTGTGAGAAACACGTTCCTGTTTTCCAACCCCCAAACCATGCATTTTGTTCTGGTGTCCTAGGTAAAGAGTAAAGGATCTTTAGGACCTAGACTCACAGCTCAAAGAATAGCAAGCAATCATCTACCGCAGCACAGAACCTGGCAACAATAGTACGGAAATCCAGATAAGCTACTTAATTACAAGATGTTAATAGATAAAAAAATTATTTCTATAAAATATCGTCCTCTAATACACTTTTTAAAAAGTTTTTTAGAATCTTTTTTAAAAAATATATGTTATTGATTTTTTACAGAGAGGAAGGGAGAGGGATAGAGAGCTAGTAACATCGATGAGAGAGAAACATCGATCAGCCACCTACTGCACACCTCCTACTGGGGATGTGCCCACAACCAAGGTATGTGCCCCTGACCGGAATTGAACTTGGGACCCTTCAGTCTGCAGGCTGATGCTCTATCCACTGAGCCAAACCGGTTTTGGCATCCAATACAACTTTTTTGATGAGGAAAGATGTTAGTAGAGTTAGCTCAACTAATAATAATAACAATAGTAATAAGTGTAGGTATCTAATAACACAGTGTTATTAGATAAGATCTGGCCCTCACTTTATGATAGCAAACATCTGATAAGTATTTCTGCCATGCTAGACCTTGTATTTTTTTTTCATGTCTTTCTTACTCTAGTTAATGCAGCTATCCAAGTGAGCAAATTGAAGTTCAGAGATAGTCATTATCTAGCAAATGGTCATAGAGTTAATAATCACCCTAGAAAGCTCGCATGTTTATAGAAGTGTGAGTCACAGGAGAATACCATTCATCATGTATTTCCAAAGAGAATAAGAATTATATACAATTATGGGCTTCGTCTAAGCCACTATGTATCAGATAAGTTAGCGAGGTGCCAAGAAAGTCTAAACAATACATTCAAGATTAGCCACCTGGTTAGCAATGAAATCATAAGCTGAACTTCGATTAATTAAACAAATTTAAAAATATCTTCTATATACTGTAAAAAGTCCATAAAATTTAGAATAATTATGAAAATAAGAATTATGCGTGATTCTAAAAAATGCAAGAACCAACCCAAACAAACATCAAGTGCCTAACATAGCATTTTGTGATTTACCTTATTTCTAATTCTGATATAGTTAGGTTTTATATGGTCATAAAAAGAACACCTACATTTTTAGAACAGTGTTTTATACCATTCATGCTTGCACTAAAATAAACGTACTCAGTGGAGAACTGATTTTGATAAGATGTAAGGCCTATAACAAGTCTATAAACAAACAAATCAATAAATAAACTAACAAAACTTTCCCATGGCATCTCTCAAAAGAAACTGCAAACTGTAAACTGAGATAATTTTGATGATTAAAATACAGATTTAAACATTCAATGTAGATTTTCATTTGGAATTTTAAGATACAGCCTCAATATTAAGGATTTTCGAATTGGAGGCATCAAATTCTAAATTTTGTTTTTAAGAACATAGAGTACTTTATAAATTGTGGTGTTTGTTTATCTGATTTAACCTTACAGTTCTCTCATTTGTTCTTCATCCATAGTATCTGATTCACATAGGATTTAGAGAGAATAATCTTAGAAATTCCACATGGTTGGAATATTAAAAAAAAAAAAAAGATCCTATGCATTAATTCCCCCCACCCCAAATATAAATTTAAAAAATCTTAAAAAATAAAGAAACTACAGAAAATTCTCTGGATATGATCATCTAGGCTGCATTTATTAGGAATGATAAATATTTTAAAAATCCCTAAGTATTGGTTTCACAAAACCTTCCCTTTTAGAGATGGACCACATGGGTAAGTTCAAGAGCAGATCTTGTGAAAGGCAAGTACATAGGCATGGGAAGGTATGTGGAAGGCAGCTCTCATCTAAAGAAGAATCTACAAATGCCTGCTATTCTTCGACCATCTGTTATTCACTGTAATTAGTGTTTTTTCAATCTTTCATAAACCATTTATTTACTAATGTTAATTTTTGAGAGAGATTTCATCTGTGAAAGTAAAATATTTAGAGAACAAAGGTGAGAATTTAAAAAAATATTTTTAAATATTAAGTAAATTTAGCTCTACATGTCCATCCACTTGGCTAGAGAGACAGAGAGATCACCGTTATAGAAATATATGGAGAAACTTATAAATGAAAAATCTGAAAGGACCACGTGAGGATAAATATGCTATGTATATATTCTATCTAACATTGTAAATAATTTTATTTATATAATTCTTCTTGGATTTCCAAATTGTAAGTCACTGCTTTTGATGATAGAATTACGTTCGGAAAGATTACTTAGTTATGAGCTCAGCTACAATTACTCTCTATATTAGTTTGTGTACTCCTGGCTGAAATAAGTCATTTTTTATAGTCTTTTCTTTCTCAGGATAAAAAGACAGGCATAAAAGAGCAGATCATAAACACTGGGTCCCGATACATTATAATCTCATGCATTTACTTGTCATTTATCACTTATCTCACGCCATTTACGCACCAGCTCTTCCCTCAATCTTCTTTATTGTTTTCTATTAGAAAATATACTTTCTATGCCCCACCCCACCCACTGTACTTGACTGTAAGCACTTTGAAGTCAGAAATGCCCTTTGCTTTCACCATCATCACCCACCTTCCTCATGTGGATACCCCACACAGTATGTCCACATTTGTATACAGCTGCTAGTGATCTTCAGCCATCTATTCTTCATATATATATATATTTTTTTTTTTATTGATTTTTTTTACAGTGAGGAAGGGAGAAGGATAGAGAGTTAGAAACACCGATGAGAGAGAAACATCGATCAGCCGCCTCCTGCACACTCCCTACTGGGGATATGCCCATAACCAAGATACATGCCCTTGACCAGAATTGAACCCGGGACCCTTCAGTCCGCAAGCCGATGCTTTATTCACTGAGCCAAACTGGCTTCGGCCAGCCATCTATTCTTTATGTTGACGTTTACCTTGCCTCATCAATGATTGTAAAATTACCAACCCCAAAGCCCTTTGATGAAAATTAAGATGGTTTAGATTTGGGTAAGAGGCAGAAGATTATTTCAGAAAAGTACTGTCATGCAGCCACTGGGAAACACTAGCTTTATTGAATACGGCCTTTTCCCTGCTCAGAGAGAGGTGCCCATGTCCTAGAAAACATGAAGGCTGGGCGCATCCCGCTGACTGGAACAAAGAAGGTGCCACCTCCCAAAGCATATGTCCAACAATTAAAATGAATACTTTCCATTACAGTGCCCCGTCTGGCTGGGCTATTTGTAGTCGGAAGCAACAATAAGATTTCCAGTGGATGTCAGAGAAAATCAGGAGCCTCTCCTTCTAGCAGGCCAAGCACCTCAGAGATCAGGAATTAATTCTGGCTGGAGCAACCAAGCTGACAATCGCCTTCATTTTCTGGTGAAAAGATGTGATCGGAGTGCAGGCCACGCCCTGCCATTTTAACCCTCACCTGGGTGCATCTTCACCATCAGAATCAGTGACGAATTTTAAAACAAAACAAGCTTTCGCCTCCAGGAAAACACAGCCCTCGCAATGACGAGTGACACATTTTACAAAAGAAATTGCTGTCTTGTGGTGTTCTTCTCCTTCTTCTTTTATTTTATTTTATTTTTTTCCAAAGAGGGATTTGCGTTTACTGCAGGCAGGCGCCCGTGTCTGTGCATACTGATGAGCTGTCAGGTGCAGTGTCATTGAACTTGAGAAAGCAAAGCTTGCAAAACGGAGAAGAGTAGTTAAGTGAAACTGCTGCAGGTTGCAGCCACCTGCGCGCAGCCGGGCGCGGGAGTGGGGGAGTGTGTGGCCAGGTTGGTAGAAAGCAGATAGACCGCTGGCCGGCTCTCACAGAATATTGATGAGGGCGATGGTTCTTTAATGAACCTGAACTTCACTATCAATCTCTATCTTAACAGAGAAGGATCGGAGCAGGGTTCATTCCCGGCATAGTGTGATAGTGTGTGTGTGTGTGTGTGTGTGTGTGTGTGCAGGGGTAGCATTCAGCTGAAGTTTTAAAGCATATTGTAAAATAGCTGTTTAATTTTGAAACTATACACTGAAAAAAATATCCTGACCATTGTATGACATGATCACATGTGTTATCATTATTGCCAGAATGTAAGCTTTAGAAGGTGTACAACTTTCTGTTTTATTTGCTGCTTGCTTGGCGCTCAGAAAAAATGCCTTGTTCATGAGAGATGCTTGATAAATATTTGCATGTATTCTGAGTTCATATGATTATTTATAAATGGTTTCCCTTCTACTCCTATGAATGAATGTCTTACTGTTCTGAACTCAGCAGCCCATAAAGTTCAAAACTTGCCAGGTACGCTCACACACAACCCACTATTTAATTACAACTTTATCACAGAAGAGTTCTAATTTCTTGTTTTGCCAATAAATACAGTAGGACTCAAAAGTCATTCAGACTTGTCAAACCTCATCTGCTCAGTAAATGTTGGATTTGGGCTTGGAGACTCCTGCTGGTGTTTATATGATGTAATATCACATGTGTTCCAGCTCCTGCTTGGAGTCTATTGCATTTTGTTTATTTTTTCAACTCAAGGTGTATGTCTGCAGCTATGCTTGTATCCACTTGGAGTTGAGTTTTTCTATTCCATGCCCGTTACCTGCTCATTTATAATTTATGCTCCTGACTTTCACAATCTAGAGTCTTCAGTAAATGGACCTGAAGGGCTGGCAAGTGTCTGAAGCTGAAACTAAAACAGTAGGAATGAAGGTCTCAAAGAGTTATGTCTCTGATTCCTCAAACACGTGACAAAAGAAGGAAATGGCAATTGATAATAAAGAGTCTCTTGAAAAGACAGGAGATTGGAGACCCAGTAGGGGAAGAAGTGCTGAGCGCATGCACACAACTCAAACATACACACACACACACACACACACACACACACACACATGTTTTTTTAAAAAAATTACATTTTTTTTTGGGAGGGGGAAACAAAATATAGACAAAAATAGAATAATATAATAATATAATGTGATCAGGCTAGCAGGAGAGGGCAGTTGGGGATGACCAGGCCTGCAGGGGAGGGCAGTTGGATTTGAGTCTCCAAGCCCAAATCCAACATTTACTGAGTAGGTGATATTTGACAAGTCTGAATGACTTTTGAGTCTTACTGTATTTATTTTCAAAATAAGAAATTAGAACTCTTGTGTGATAAAGTTGTAATTAAATAGTGGGTTGTGTGTGAGCGTACCTGGCAAGTTTTGAACCTTATGGGCTGCTGAGTTCAGAACAATAAGACATTCATTAATAGGAGTAGAAGGGAAACCATTTATAAATAATCACATGAACTCAGAATACATGCAAATATGTCTCAAGCATCTCTCACGAACAAGGCCTTTTTCTGAGCGCCAAGCAGGCAACCAAATAAAACAGAAAACTGTTCACCTTCTAAAGCTTACATTCTGGCAATAATGATAACACATGTAATAATGTAATATTACATTATTGGTTGTATCCATCATTGGTTCCTTCCCCTTATATTACTAGGAAAGATATTTTAAACAATATGTACCAATTCATCTGTACAATATATAATTAAAAATAAGTGTAATTATTTAATATCCTGTCTAATAAAAGAGTAATATGCAAATTGACCCTCACTCCAACACACAAGATGGTCATCCCTATGTGGTCAAAGATGGCCACCACAAGATGGCCAGCAGAGGAGGGTAGTTGTGGGTGATCAGGCTAGCAGAAGAGGGTAGTTATGGATGACCAGGCCTGCAGGGGAGGGCAGTTGGAAGCAATCAGGCTGGCAGAAGGCAGTTGGGGACAACTGGGCTGGCAGGGGCAGGCAGTTGGGGGTGACCAGGTCTGCAACAGAGGACAGTTGGGGGGACCCAGGCCTGCAGGGGAAGGCAGTTAGGGGTGACCAGGCTGGCATGGGAGAGCAGTTAGGGGCATTTGGGCCAGGAAGGAGCAGTTAGGCATTGATCAGGCTGTCAGGGGAGTAGTTAGGGCTGGCAGGCAGAAGTGGTTAGGGGCAATCAGGCAGGCAGGCAGGAGAGTGGTTGGGCACCAGCAGTCCTGGATTGTGAGAGGGATGTCCCTCGAGGGGTCCCAGATTGGAGAGGGTACAGGCTGGACTGAAGGACAATCCCCCACCCCTCATGCACAAATTAAACAACCAGGCACTTTTATGTATCTCATATCTGAGTCCATTTCTTTGAATCAGGTTCTAAATTAGATCCATAGGTGACAGCTAATTGATATATTTTTAAAGTCTCCTTTGTTCTCTAAGTCTCCCTATGGACTTTTCTCTACTTGTGATTCGTTTTGAAAGACTGCTGTCTTTGTTTTGTAGAACTTTCCACCGACTGGGAGTGCTCTCACTTAGCAGGTCCTTTGCTTGCTGTATCATCTATACACTGTTGTGAAGTGCCCTGGCCTAATCAAATATGGGTTTGATATTTTTTCAAGACAGGCTTGTAGGTGTTGGGAGCTCCCATCCGTGGCTCTCTGAGGTGATGGCAGCAGCCATATGACCCTACCTGTACCCATCATCGCACTAGGTGTTGCGAAGAGGTGATCTCATTTTATCAGTTCCTCTTCGCTAATTAGTGAGAATATGGCCATCCTCATCTGTGTGCTAACCCCGAGGAGTGGTTTCCAGCACAAAGGCAGGATAAGATCTTGACTCTTTTTATTTTTTAATATATGTTTATTGATTTCAGAGAGGAAGGGAGAGGGAGAGAGAGAAAGAAACATCAGTGATGACAGAGAATTATTGGTTGGCTGCTTCTTGCATGCCCCTTACCAGAGATCAAGCCTGCAACTAGGCACGTGCCCTTAACCAGAATGGAACCTGGGATCCTTTAGTCCACAGGCCCATGCTCTACCCACTGAGCCAGCTAGGCTGGGAGCTTGACCCTTACAAGCAGGGACATTTCTGAGAGTATAAGGGGGAAGCATTAGTAATTATGTCAGAACAAATTGTGTAAACTTGGCAAGTTCTGGGTAAGCTAGAACCGTGGTCGGCCAACTGCAGCCTGCAAGCCACACGCGGCTCTTTGGCCTCTTGAGTGTGGCCCTTCCACAAAATACCACGGCCTGGGCGAGTCTATTTTGAAGAATTGGCATTAGAAGAAGTTTAAGTTTAAAAAATGTGGCTCTCCAAAGACATTTCAATCGTTGTCCTGTTGATATTTGGCTCTGTTGACTAATGAGTTTGCCGACCACTGATAGAACATATGGCCACTGGATGTATAATTCACTGTTAAATTAATAAAGAAAACTCACACACTTTTTTTTTTCCCCAGCACAGAGCAGAAATATACTAGGCATAAAAAAAAAAAATCTGCAATCATGGCTATTCTGTGGTCCCTGATTTCTGAGAAGTATACTCAGATAGAAGTACACTCAGAGTTTCAGGAGCCAAGTTAACAGAAAGAGGTGGAGGTGCTGTAAATCGTTCTGCCTGCATCCCATTAATCAGAAATCCGTGACAAGCTCCCCTCTCCCGGCCCAGGGAGGCTGGGAAAGAATCTGGATATTTGCCCAGAAAGAAGTGAAAATAGGAATGATGAACAATTAGGCAAATTAGGAAACATGCCGTCTTTGTAGAGTAAGACAATTAATTTCGAACGTGTGGGATTTATTAGAAGACATCTGTAGCCAGGTGTGTGGACATGCAGATTTAGGAGAATATTAATTTCAGGGTGTTTTTTATTTTTCTCAAGCAGAATTCACACACACTGTTTCTTTCTAAAATTTAATTACATAACCTCATCTTTCACAGGGCTAGGTCTGTTATGGCAATTATGAACAGGATCTTGATACCCTGGCAAATACATAAATAAATTCCCATTAGGAGTACATTCGTTAATTAGGTGATTAAGAAAGAAACTTAAATATTTTTGTTTGCTTGTAATCCCTGAACTTTCTGTTTCTGTTTCAATTGGTCGACATGGACACTTTTTTAAAAATCCTCACCCAAGGTTTTGATTTTTTTATTGATTCTAGAGAGAAAGGAAAGGAAAAGGAGAGAAAGGGAGAAAGAGGGAGAGAGAGGGAGAGAGAGGAAGAGAGAAAGAGAGAGAAATATCAATACAATGGTACCTCGAGATATGAGTTTAATTCGTTCCATAACCTTGAGGCATGGGAAACTGAGACGCTCGAGTCGCGGTAAACTGGTGGGTCGTGTGCAGCCAGCCAATCTGCATGATTACTCCTATCTCAAATGTTGCTCGTATTTCAAAGCAAAAATCGCTCGCTCAACAGCTCGTATCTCAAAAATCTCGTATGTTAGGGCACTCATATCTCGAGGTACCACTGTACAAGAGAGAAATGATCTGCTGCCTCCCACACAGGCGCTGACCAGGGATCGAACCCAGGACCCTTCGGTGCACCCAATGACGCTCCAACCACTGCGCTGCACCAGCCAGAGCATTTTTGCTTTTGCTGCTTGTCTGGGGGTCTTAAACATCTCTGGTGTTTAAATCCGAGATGGTTTTTTTTGACAAACCTAACTACGTGCTTCCCACTTTCAAATTCTTCATCTTTCTCTTCCAAGACATGTGATGACACTTTAGTTGGAGTCGCCTTGAAGGGCTGGGTCATCAAAATCAAGGCTGCCACAGGACATGAGGAGGTCGCCTTGTCCTTTCTGCTGACCTAGCTGGGGGGATCAGTCACCTTACTTGAAACTGGAGCTGTGTAGAGTAGTTCTTACAAGTTCTATCAGCATGATTTTGCCTTCAAGAAATGGGTATCTGAGATTTGATGTCACTCAATGTCAGAGAAGAAGCAAGGGAGAGGATGAAGCGATGTTGGTTGCTAAGTAAGCCAAGTCCCCTGCCTGAAACCCATGGTCCCTCTCCAGTCGGTGACAGTGCTCCGATTTGGAAACACAAATTATGATAGGACTTAGAATATTTCTCAGCTCCCAGTACACTGATGTTCCACTGCGTGTGGGGATGGTAATAAATCATCCCGCATCAAAAGCTCTACACGTTGAGAGCTCTAAAAAGACTGGAGTGTCATATTCTTTCATTTTAAACTAGAATCTCTCCAGAGTACATGCAATGTAACAGAAACAGGTAACCAAGTCCATATAGACAAATTGTCTGCTGTTTTACATCCAGGCATTGAAACCCCTGCTCAATATTTTCCTTCGGGTCCAATGCATGAGCCTGACACTTACATTTTTAAGAACCCAATAGCAGCTCGTTTTAAACTCTGATGGGCGGAATTGTGAACTCGCAGTGAACAGAGATATTCTCAGTGCGTATGTGGTGACATAGGAGGAAATAAAAGTAGGCTTTTGCTATACGATCCAACAGGAAATAAAATATGATAGGATTGATTTAAAGATGCAAACAGATTTTAAGTGAATATTCATCATTTTCTCCAATTGATACTCACTTGACTTTATTAGGTGACATGATTCATGAGATGTTAAGTTTCCTTAATTCATAAAGAAAAGCCACACACTTTTTTTTTTTTCGTGTACTGTGATACCTGGAATATTTCAGAAAACTTATATTTTGGCTATTTTTCCCATCACAAGGGGAGATGGGAAACTAAAGCCATAATGAGGTAATTAATCAAATTAATTATCTTAATGCTTTCAATTCCCCAAATCCCCCTGTGCTCATTGACACAGATAATGTCTGAGAGGACTGTAAAAAAATTCCATCCCCGTATTTATAAAAGAGAAAACATGTTATACAGTGCCTCAAAGTTTGAAAAAAAAAAAGGCAAGAGAGAGAGAAACATGGATTGGCCACATCCAGCATGTGTCTGACTGGGATCCAATCAGCAACTGAGGTATGTGCCGTGACTGGGAATTCAAGCCATAACCTGTTTGGTTCACCAGACAATGCTCCAACCAACATAGCCATCTACAAGGCTGAAAATTATATTTTAAAAGTTTTGTATTACTGTTACAAATTATGGGATTTGTATTACTTCTATATTTTATGTTTCAGAAGAAAGGACATTAACTATATTTGAGTAATGGGTGACACAGGGAGAGTGATGCGTGCAGATTATCTAGCTGTTGTATGCAAATTGTGTCATAATAAAAGTGATTGGAAGCTGAGAGAATAGTAATATTTTTTTACTAAAATCTAGTGAGGAAGCACGTGGTGTTAGTCATAGGAATGAAAAAAAATGACTCAATAGAAGAAATAAAATGAAGTTAAAAAATGTTTAGGTAGCCTCTATTATTAGGAAAACTCTACTTTGTAGTGGAAAATAGTAAATATTAACAAATGAAGTAAGAGTGATTCAATGCACACTCTAATTACATGTTGGGGTCATTAAAACGACAGGTTTTGAGTATGGAGAGGGAAGGAGAGGAGGAGAAGAGAGAGAAACATAAATGAGACAGAATCATTGATTGGCTGGCTCCTGCACACCCCACACTGGGGAACGAGACTGCAACCCAGGCATAAGCCCTGACTGGGAATTGAACCTTGACATCCGGGTTCGTAGGTCCATGCTCAACCAGTGAGCCACACTAGCTGGGTGAGCCAAGATTTTTTATTTAATATCATTTATTTTTCAAAGTAATCTACATTACAGAGCCTGAACCCTATTGAAACTGCAGGGTTGAGACTTTTAAAAAATTATTTTAGTAGAGACCAAGTAAGCAAAACATCGGAAAGCATCTTGGAGGAGACTGTCTGAAGGATGGACGTACGTGAAAATATTTGGTCTTCTACAGTGGCAGAAGGATGCTGTCAATCCCACCAACGAATGAATCGTAAGGATGAGCTAAGAACCTTGAATGTACTTTATTACATTAATTGTCACTCAAAAATCAGTCATTGCCCAATCTGTGAGCTCATGAAAATTCCCTTTGCCAAGAAAGAAGGCTGTTTGGGGCCCCAAACTTGGTCTGGGGGAGCAAATGTGTTGATTCTTCTACCTGAGAAAGAATAAAATAGGAAACAAGTAAAATCTGCTTGCCCCTCTGAGAATGCCTGCCTTGGAGTAAGTGAGCATGATCAAGATAAAACACTACAACACTCCATTAATGATTAGAGAGAGAGCCTTGTCTGCCTGGGACAGAGATCACCGGTAGGGATATCAGTCTAGTCCAGTGGTTCTCAACCTTCCTAATGCCGTGATCCTTTAAGACAGCTCCTCATGTGGTGGTGACCCCCAACCATAAAATTATTTCCGTTGCTACTTCATCACTGTCATTTTGCTACTGTTATGAACTGTAATGCAAATATCTGATATACAGGATGTATTTTTGTTGTTACAAATGGAACATAATTAAAGCATAGTGATTAATCACAAAAACAATATGTAATTATATATTGTGAAATATTTATTTCTAATTACAAATAAATGAAATTTTTTGTCTTGAATCGTGGTGTAGCATGGGCAACAGTCTTCATATGACAACAGTAAACTACATGGCTACACTTTGCTACACCGAGGAGCGGTGTGTTGGTTCCTAAGACCATGGGAAATAGGTGTTTTCTGATAGTCTTAGGTGACCCCTGTGAAAGGGTCGTTTGACCCCCAAAGGGGTCGCGACCCACAGGTTGAGAACCACTGGTCTAGCCAAAGGACCACAAACCCAATACCGCATAAATCCAAACCAAACCACTTCAGGTTAATATCCGGGCATTCAGGGAATACTCTGTAATCTCAGGGGGAAATAAGGTGGAGGATTTATTTCATCATGGGTGCAAGCCACCTTTTCCAATAGAAATTACATTTTCTCAAGCAGGGAAGATGTGCTTGAATGTACTCACACAGAATAAATACATGTGTGAGTATATGGCCTAGGTCAGGAAATCTGTGTACACTTCTCAGACCATCTCATCTCCATACCATTTGTCACACTCAGGGGCAGTTGGGGGCGCAGACTCTGTGACAGGCAGCCAGGTCAATAGAGACCAGCGTGCTAATTCAGCAATAATTCAAATCCCAGTGAACGTGAACCCTTCACAGCCGCACGGTACCGCCAAAAAAACTCCAACTTTTTCTGTTCTGGTTCAGCATTCAATTTTGCATGAGAGAAATCGACCTGAACTTCCAGAACATTCCTATTGAAAAATCTGAATTGAATTGAGTTTTCAAATATAATACCAGGCAAGATTTTTCTGCGTAATATCTTAGTGTGCTTTTTACAAGCCTAAAAGTCTCTATCATCTCGGGAAATCCTTCTCATGAGCCTGGAAAATGTTTTTGCCTATTTATAGTAAGTACATTAAGCAGGGCTCACATGTAGTCATAGGCCCAGGCTGGCCTGTGGAAGTGAGAAACTCCATGCAGTTTAATGAACGCAGCCAAGCATGTAGTTCAAGTATTCCCCTCCAGAAGAGCGGTCCTCATAAGTCCAGGAGTGGCCACTTCAGTGAGGGGTCGAGGGAGGATGACAGGACATTTCTGCATGGCTAGCCCATGCGTCAAGAGCAGAAGCAAATGGGAAAGTGTAATTTCTCGATACTTTCCATTGTGTCTTGTTGCAAGCATGAAGTATCCATTATCTGTGCTGTAGGTGCCATGATACCTTATGTGGTATGGGGTTTGGTGTGGGATACTACAACAAGCATTACAGCCTGAAACCTACAACAGAAAGAGCAGCTAACACACATGTAAAGCACCCTGCCTGAGAGTACCAGGTGCATAAGAATAATAATAAGCGTTATAAAGATTATGAAGAGGAGAATAGGTCTGTGTACCTCGACTAGACCAGAGGAACGCTAAGCTGCACGCCAAGCACCATCCACAGTGAGCAGTCATTGATTCTCCTTGTACGAACATTTGTCAACATGTGCCATTTCTGTATAGAGGACATGACCGTTGACTATACAATATTTCGGATAGGATTGCTTTTGATTGAGAACTGTATTCATTTACATTTTTCTCAGGGAGGGAGTGTATGTGTATTTTATCATGGAGAGGATAAGTGTGAGATCTTTCCTTACCTGTAAATTACGTGAGCGAACAACAACATGGAAGGAAGTGGGGCCTTGAATGGCCTAAAGAAGCTGTGTTTCCATCACGGCCTAGCAGACAGCTACATGACTGAGAAACAAAAATATATCATTTAATCCACTTTGCTCGGAGGCCTGTTTTTTTACGGCAGCTGAGTCTTTCTCCCAACTAATTATGAAGATAATAATCACCATTATAAAAATGATTAGTTCAGGAATAATTATTGTCATATCTAACTTCAGCTCAATATTAATAATTGGAATTAAACCAATAAAATAGTTATTTTATCTGCAGGCCATCTCACAAAGATTAATCCTAGATATTGAAAAGTACATTTTTAGTTTTATTGCATCAAATGCTGTTATGTGCTAAAATCAAGCAAGAAATACTGTATTTTTTAATTCTAATGGTCTTGTTTTTCTCATTGATTTTTTCTAAGTCTTATCTCATTAGGATCAGCTCCTTGCAACAGAAACTCAGTTTGTATTACAGCTCAGTAAATTACATTGTGGAAAAAAAATAACACAACCTTAAATTGAGGCACACATTTTTTAGTTTTCTGTTTGTATTAATTAGATTCAGACATTGGCCTACAGACATTACTGAATTTTGCTTTAAACATTGTAGAGATATTTGTCATCTGCATATTAGTCAGAAATGAAACAATTCACTGATGTCACCACTATTTTTAGCAAGTTTGATAGAGATAATATAAATGCTTAGATTTCATAAAGGTAATACCTGTCCTCCCAAGATTAAAAACCAATTTAGAACAGATTAATCAGAATATCAGAATAAATATGGAGGAATCTCTAACAACTGAAATATTACAAAGGGTTATTTTAGGGGTTATTAAAGAGATTTTGAGGAGGTCACCTTGAAAACTTATACATTTTGGTTATTTCTAATTGCTTTACTATTTTTTTTATTAAGTAGGAAAAATCAAAAATATAACAAAAAAAGTGAATATCAATAATTCTTTTATTATTGTACTTTATCTAAAATTTGGAGTTATCATATGGGATTATAGTCTATCTTGGATCAATTTCACTTTCAAATTAACAATAACATATTTTCTATCCAAAGAGCAATATCTTTTTAAATATATTTTATTGATTTTTTTAAAGAGAGAAGGGAGAGGGACAGAGAGCTAGAAACATTGATCAGCTGCCTCCTGCACGCCCCCACGGGGGGTGTGCCCGCAACCAAGATACACATGCCCTTGACTGGACTCGAACTTGGGACCTTTCAGTCCGCAGGCTGGCACTCTATCCATGAGCCAAACCGGTTTCGGCCTAAGAGCAATATCTTGAAATCTTATTGATTCAAACTAAAGAATCTGAGCAGTCACAATAAATGATAACATAACCTTTAATTATAGAGACTTTCATGATTAGCACGAATACTTTCCAATACTATTAACATTGGACTTAATTTGAAATGTATTTCTTTAATTCAAAATATATTGTTTGATGCCCACGACATGCTACGTGTGTTTCTACTATTTTATGTGAAAGGGGTTTAGATCAGCCAATAAAACACATCAAATCCTTGTCTCCTGGAGCTTATTTTCTAGCAAGGGGAAGAAGAAAAAAAGAAGCATAATAAGTAAGTGTGGTGTTGGTTTTGCAGGCCATGAATACTTTGCAAAAATAAGACAGAGTAATGGGGCATGACATTGTGAAGAGTGTGCGGGTTGCAATCTCAGAGAGGGGAGTGAGCAGGTTAGAAAACATTGTGAAGGTGAAATTTGGGCAAAGGATCTTAGGAGGAGTCAGCCTGGTGGATGTCTGGAGGGAAAGGAAGAAGAAACAGAAAAAAAAAAATCCTAAATTGAAGGAGCATGCGTGGTGGGTTCCAGGACAGCAAATTACCCAGCAGGCTTGGGTGTGGTGAACAAGAGCTACAGGGAAAAGTTGGGTGTGGACACAATGGGACAGGTCACGGGGGTGCTGGCAGGCCATTGTGTGAAATGGGAAGTTGCTACAGGGTCTGACATGACCAGATTCATATTTTAAAAGGACTTAAAAAGAAAAATTGCCGAAACTGGTTTGGCTCAGTGGATAGAGCGTTGGCCTGCGGACTGAAAGGTCCCAGGTTCGATTCTGGTCAAGGGCATGTATCCTGATTTCGGGCACATCCTCAGTAGGGGGCGTGCAAGAGGCGGCTGATCGATGTCTCTCTCTCATGGATGTTTCTAACTCTATCCCTCTCCCTTCCTCTCTGTAAAAAATCAATAAAATATATTTTAAATAAATAAATAAATAAATAAAAGCAACATTATTTTATTTCTCAGATCAAAGAAACCTAGTATCAATGCTTTAAGACAGACTGAATGTCACTAGAAAAAAACACATTTAAACACGCCCTCTCCCCAAGAAAATGGCAATTTAAAAATGAAAGGCAAAAAAAAAAGCAACACAAACCCCAAAACCATTAATTAATTAATTATTGGGGAAAACAGTTTTAAATGATCAAGAACGACTGAAATAGAACAGTAAGTATCTAGTCTTTTATTATAAGGTCAAATAACTCTCTATATTTATAGGATCCCACAACATAACTATGTCTTATTACTTCACATTAATAATTGCAATACTAAAAGATTTTGAGATACAATTTCAATAGGTTATAGATATCAAATCCCATTTTTAGAGAAAGTTAAGAAAAAAAATGTGGAAGGCATGTCAGGATTAAAAAATATTTAAACAGAAAATATTTCAACACTTAAATGGGTGAATTTTAGTTGTCTTAAAATGTTCCTTCTGTCGAAAAAGTTTCCAACAGCCAAAGACAAATGAGGTGTTAATGTGTCACTAAGTGCCGGTTAGTTTGCGCCACATAAAACCTGAATGGAAAGGATAAAATACGATGTGCGCTGCCTTATTTTTCTTTCCATCAGAGAATGGAAATGTGGTTCTCCCCGTGTTCAAAGGGTAGGAAGAGAGAGGGGAAAAACAGGATTCTCCGAGTAGGAAGAAAAAATTCAGTTCTGTTCCAAGCATTCTCTGTTGTCTGCAGTGCCAATGTGACTGATGCTAAAAATGCATCAGTGATTCCAGGATCCTTCCAAACCCAAATGTTGCCATTACACAGGACTCACGTGTCAACATGTGTGTCCAGAAACAAGTGACTTCGTCCGTAAGCAGCGACCATGTCTTCTTTAACCTTGAATCAAACTTCAGAATGCCAACGAGGTGCTTAGAGGGAGCCACTCCATTTCGTGGCCTTGGTATTCTTTCCTTTCAATGCGGCTCTTTCTTGGGAGCCTTAGCCAAACAGCAGATTTGAAATGGCTGTGTTGCTCGTTTCAGTGATTGCACACCTATTTCTTCATAATTCAGAAAGAGCTGAAAGGATTATTTTTCTCGGAGCTTTCCAAAAGCAATACCTTAGCGCCGAGATGAAGTGAGGAAAAGTTGAATCGAGAGCCAAAAGGGTTATGAATGCCCACAGGACTGAACACATAGGATTATAAAAGGCTACTTGAATCTGCACATTTGTATTGCGCTCGCCACTGTAAGCACTACTTTTAACACCCATTTTATTTCCCGGTTTTATTGTTATAGCCAACCCTGTGTGTTGTCTAGCCATAGATTAAGCAGTCGATCCATACTTCTTTTCTGGCGAAATATTTTATGACAAATAAAGGAAAGTCAAAATATAATCTAAGGGAAGGGTGGAGTGCAAAACAAAATCGGTCCTTTTTTTTTTTTTATTCCTATGGAGTAGCCTGTCTCTTCGTGAAATAATTTACTCCCATCTCATGCATACAATCCTAATGGTACAGTAAAATTGCTTTCAGAGACCATTTTCATTTCATCCGAATATGTGGTGCCGTGTCAGAGAAGATGAACTGCTAAACTTTAGCTATCTCATTTGCAATGCGAGATTTACTATCCTGTTCAAATCCATCATAATGTAATATTGACTGAGAGAAGGAACCGGTCTCAATATGTCTCAATATATTTCTCAACTGGACAGATTTCAGTCTCCTCAAATTGTCGGTGTGGTCTCTTCATAAACAGATTCTTTACCACAGAACAGCATCTGCAGTACTTCGGTGAGGGCTTTGAGGCAACGACACTCATGTTGGAGTTATTTCAGCTTCTCCCATAGCAGCTCTTTTGTTAGGGAATGTGTTTTCAAGAATTAAAAAAAAAAAAGCAGTACGGAGTGACCTCAAAAAATTAAAAATGGAACTGCCTTATGACCCAGCAATTCTACTTCTGGGAATTTATCTGAAGAATTCTGAAACATTAATGAAAAATAATAATGTGCACCCAAGTTCATTGAAGTATCCTATATAATAAAAGGATAATATGCAAATTGAGCCTAATAGCAGAACAACTGATCGCTATGAAGTGCACTGACCACCAGGGGGCAGATGCTCAATGCTCAATGCACTCCCACAGGGGGAGCTCCACTCAGCCACAAGCTGGGCTGATGGCTGCGAGCTCAGTGGCCATGGCAGGAGCCTCTCCTGCCCCCTCAGCAGCACCAAGCATGTCCAACTGCAGCAGGTAGACATCCCCGAGGGCTGCTGGGCTGCCAGAGGGATGTCTGACTGCCAGCTTAGGCCTGATTCCCCAGTGAGTGGGCCTAAGCAGGCAGGTAGACATCCCCTGAGGGGTTCCAGACTGTGAGAGGGCGCAGGCTGGGCTGAGGGACCCCCCGAGTGCATGGATTTTCAGGCACCAGGCCTCTAGTGATTTACAATAGCCAAGATTTGGAAGCATCCCATTGTGGATCAGTAGATGAGTGGATAAAACGCTGTGGCACATGTACACAATGGAATACCACACGGCCGTATAAAAAGGAGGAAATCTGATCATTTGCAACGGCATGGATGGACCTAGGAAGCATTATGCTAAGTGAAATAAGCCTGTCGGAGAAAGACAAGTAGCATATGATTTTACTCGTATGTGGAATCTAATGAAGAGAATGAACTAATAAGGAAAATAGAGGTAGACTCATAGACAAAGAGCAGGCTGACAGCTATTAGGGGGAGCTAGGAGAGCGGAAGGACAGAGCAAAAAAGACTTTAAAAAAGAGGAAGATAAACTCATGGGCACAGACAAAGGGTGGTGATTGTCTGGGGGAGAGGGATTGGGGAAGGTAGAGGGAATGGGGGCATGAAGGGTGCTGGATGGAGACTTGATTTGGCATGGAGAACACACAATATAGTGCACAGGTGATGTGTGGAAAGAAAACAGGAACAACCTTTGATGCCACCTACCCTACACCTTCTACCCATGAGGCATATTAGTTCCAAAGAGGGCAATGGCCTTGCTTGGGGCGGTCAGGGTCAGCCACACAGCCTCTGCTTCATTATAACTGCAGAGTGCTCCGATCTAGCTGCACTCACCCATCGAACACTGCCATCATATACACACAAAACAGAACAATTAAATGGTGATCGGCTCTTCTTAAATTTCCCCAGTGTCAGTGTTCCAACTCCCATTCCATCGATTATCAAGAAGTAGTGAGAATCGAAGAATCCAAATTATTCTAACCAGGCTGTTATTCCATCACTGGCTGACAGAGGAGCAAATATGGACTTCCAGGCTCTACCCCAGGCCCACTCCTCACTTCATCCCTTTGTCTCCATTGAGTAAACAAAATGCCATGTGTCCCTACAGTCTCTCCACGGACAAAGCAGTTTTCACCACTGGAATAAGAAAACTATGAAATCATGTGCTGGAAACCAAATATTGTTCTCATTAAATTGATGTAAACAGGAAACCAGAAGGCTGGTCAATCTTAATTGCTCTGATAGATCAGAGCTAATCACTCACTGTTTAGTTGAAACATTGTTAGCTGAAGCAGCCTCTACCTGTTTGTTTCATGTTAATTTCTGTTTTGTTATTTCCTGCCTAAAGGCTAGAGGTGAGTCCCAAGCCTTAATAAAAGGAAGAAAAAGGCCAGAGCATGTGGTAGTCCTTTCCACTAGAGCAGTGGTTCTCAACCTTTCTAATGCTGCGACCCTTTAATACAGTTCCTCATGTTGTGGTGACTCTCAACCATAAAACTATTTTTGTTGCTACTTCATAACTGTAATTTTGCAACTGTTATGAATCATATCTGTGTTTTCCAATGGTCTTAGGCGACCCCTGTGAAAGTGTTGTTCGACCCCCAAAGAGGTCGCGACCCACAGGTTGAGAACCACTGCACTAGAGGAAGGCTCCAGGCTGGCCCCCCAATATTGCCAAATTAATGCTTTCTGGTCTCTCATTTCGTTTGCATGCGGCCTCCTTCAGAACCCGAACCCTGACCCGGGAACCCTGAACCATGCAGGACGTGGAAAGGAGCTCCCACATCATGGACTTGGAAAGAGGCTGGAGAATCTACTGGCCAGATCTAGTCCTCTCAAAGAAAGTGAACTTCATCTTACGTAGGGAATGTCCTCTCCTATTTAGGATTGGGCTGAAGGTCATGAAATTTGAACACTAGGATATTCTAATTCTTGGCAATAATTCTGGTTTGTTTGCTTTTTTGTTTGTTTGTTTTTCCTTTGGAAATATCTGTATCAAAAACAGAAAGACATACTTCAAGCGCAGCTCCCCATTCTAAAACTGTGTTACTGAAACATTTACCAACTATATAAAATGTATTTTCTACAGTACACAGAGAGATTACTGTGCATAACTTGAACATATGAAAAATTACTTCTCTCATCTAGTGTTAGTTTTTCCCGACTTTGAATTCCCTCTAAGGAGTGCCAGGAGGAAATTCCCTTTGCACATATTAGTCTGTCATACTTAGGCCTTGCCTTGCTGGAGAGTTTCCACCACATACTCTTTCCCAGTACAAGAAAGATTTAAAATGTCATATTTGGACTTTCAGACGACCAAGTAGTCCTTTTCTTGTGACCAGAAATAAATAGCAGGTTTGGTAAGTTCTGAAATAAAAGGGTATACAAGTTATAAGACATGCTGAAATATCTAGAGTTTTGAGAAACTAGTGACACACTTGGTTGGCCTATGATATATCTTGTGGGAACTTGGAATGGCAGAAAACAAGTCATTTTTTTTTCTGCTTTTACTCTTCACACTGTGATTATTAATGGACAGTGGCTAATTGTTTTAGAATTTATTGAGGACCACAATCATCCTATGTAATAAAACACTCATAGGTAAATCGAGCGATCAGCAGAATGACCAGTGGCTATGACATGCACTGACCACGCTCCTGCATTGAGTGTCTGCCCAAAAGGGAGGCGACCAGCAGCGGCTATTGGGGGTGGGGCCAGTTGGCAAGGGCAGCGCCAGGCCACCAGCCAAGGCAGGTGTCAGCAGGGCTCCTGGTCATGTCCCCCCGACTAGTTGCCCCTTAGAGCAGTGGTTCTCAACCTTTCTAAGGCCGCGACCCTTTAATACAGCTCCTCATGGGTGTGGTGACCCCCAACCATACTTCATAACTGTAATTTTGCTATTGTTATGAATTATAATGTAAATACCATACCTATGTTTTCCGATGGTCTTAGGTGACCCCTGTGAAAGTGTCGTTCAACCCCTAAAGGGGTCGTGACCCACAGGTTGAGAACCACTGCCTTAAAGGGAGGCAACGGGTAGTGGTAGGTGGGGGGGACATGCCAGTGGGCAGCACCATGCTGCCAGCCAAGATGGGTACCAGCAGGAGCCCACTGATCACCCTGCCTGTCCATCACCCCACAGAGGGAGGTGACAGGTAGTGGCAGTGGGGGGCAGGGCCATCCAGTGGGCAGCGCCAGGCCCCCAGCTAAAGTGGGTGCCAGTAGGGTCCCCCCAATTGCTCTGCCTGCTGATTGCCCCACAGATTGGCCCTGATCACTGGCCAGGCCTAGGGACCCTACCTTATATATACTGAGAATAGTCTCTTAGATTTAAAAATTAAAACCTGGCAAGGCTACTCTAACACTGAAAAAACAGGGTGATGTAGCAATGACATGCATGGACTCAGATTGCACCATTTGTGGTCAGGCCTGATTCTGACACTTATAACTGAGTGACAAAGCCAGTTACTTACCTTCTCTCTGCTTCAGTTTTCCACCCATAGATGGGGAAAATGGTACTGCTGCCTCAGAAGGATCATGTTATGTACTACTTTTTAAAAATGGAGCTTCCCATACTAAAAAAAGTAGCTTCCCATACTACAGCAAGATGCCTTTCACCAATATGAAAAGTATGGTCACTAGTGCATGCAGCATCCTGGATTGCAAGAGGGATGTCTGACTGCCGGTTTAGGCCCAATCCCCACAGTTGGACATCCCCCAAGGACGCAGGCCAGGCTGAGGGACCACCCCCTAGCCCCTGTGCATGAATTTCATGCACTGGACCTCTAGTCCTAAGTAATAAGAGAGTGATAGGCAAATTGACCATCACTCCAACACACAAAATGGCCACCCCCCATGTGGTCAAAGATGGCTGCCCCCATGTGGATGCAAGATGGCCACCACAAGATGGCCAGCAGGGGAGGGCAGTTGTGGGCAATCAGGCCAGCAGGAGAGGGCATTTGGGAGGGATCAGGTCTGAAGGGAAGGGTAGTTGGGGGGGACCAGGCCTGGAGGAGATAACAGTTGGGGGGACCCAGGCCTGCAGGGGAGGGCAAATGAGGGAACCAGGCTAGCAGGGGAGAGCAGTTAGGGGCACCAGGCTGGCAGAGGGAGGCAGTTGAGGGAGACCAGGCCTGCAGGGGAGGGCAGTTTGGACAACCAGGCCTGCAGAGGAGGGCAGTTTGGACAACCAGGCCTGCAGGGAAGGACAGTTAGGGGTGACCAGGCTGGCAGGGGAGGGCAGTTAGGGGCAAACGGGCTGGCAGGGAGCAGTTAGGTGTTGATTGGGCTGTTAGGGGAGTGGTTAGGGGGTGATCAGGCAGGTAGGCAGGCAAAGAGTTGGGAGTCAGCAGTCCTAGATTGTGAGAGGGATCCCAGATTAGAAAGGTTGCAGGCTGGGCTGAGAACACCCCAGATGTGTTCTCAGTTAATTTTGATTTGTTACAATTAGTCCTGTTTAATTAATGAAGTAGGTGGCTCATTAAACTGTCTTTTTTTAAAATTCTGAGTTTGAGGATATGAGCTCAGAATTTTAAAAAAGACAGTTTAATTTCTTGTGTTTAAGTGACTTTTTTTTTTTTATCATACATTGTTTTATATCCCACTCTGGCATGACCTTTGAGAGGAAGGGAAAAGAGAGAAACAGGGATGTGAGAGCAAAACACAAACTGATTACCTCCCATGCCCACCCAAACATGCAACTTAAATATGTACCTTGGTGGGGAATAGAACCCGGCTAGCAGGGGAGAGCAGTTAGGGGCAACTAGGCTGGCAGGGGGAGGCAGTTGGGGGAGACCAGGCCTGCAGGGGAGGGCAGTTTGGGCAACCAGGTCTGCAGGGAAGGATAGTTAGGGGTGACCAGGCTGGCAGGGGAGGGTAGTTAGGGGCAGTCAGGCCGGCAGGGAACAGTTAGGTGTTGATTGGTGCATGGTATGATGCTCCAATCAACTGAGCCACAATGGCTAGGGCTCATTGAACTATCTTCGTGAATGGAAAAACACTAGTTTTACAAATTTTATGCACCAGGCCTCTAGTATATCCTATAAAATTTGAAATAAACAGACTTGGTTCCTCCGGTTTACTATAAACCAGGAAGTAGAATGACATATTAGTAAAGGAATAGACTTTAGCCCCAGACAAACTAGGGTTGACATCCTAGTTATAATATTTATTTTCTGAGATTTTGTGAAATACACTGAATAATTTTGGCCTTCCATTTCCTCATCTCTGGAGACAGAATAATAGGATTTACTCCTTAGAATGTTTTTAGAGAATTAGAAGTCATATATACAAGTTAAAAGGAGTCAACAAATTGTAAGTATTTGGTGCTTGGGAATGGGAAACACTAGTTTTTCCATTCACAAAGATAGTTTAATGAGCCCTAGCCATTGTGGCTCATTGATTGGAGCATCATACTATGCACCAAAGGATCATGGGTTCTATTCCCCGCCAAGGCACATATTCAAGTTGTATGTTCAGGTGGGCATGGGAGGTAATCAATCTGTGTTTTGCTCTCACATCACTATTTCTCTCTCCTCTCTTCCTCTCTCTGTAAAATCAATAGAATCATATCCTCAAGCTCAGAATTTTAAAACAAAACAGTTTAATGAGCCATGGGTAATTACAAAACTAAAATCTTTAAGGCATATCTGTTTTTTATCAGAAACTAATAGAAACATTCACTTTTATTTTTGCCTTAATGTTCATTATTAAAGCACATCTAGCTATCTCACCTGCTTCAGTAATTAAATAGGACTAACTGTAACAAATCAAAATTAACTGAAAATGAATCAGTCCTTATAATTTATTCATTGTCATATACCGGTATTAGCATGGTCTATTACTTTGAACCTCCATCATTTGTTATTTTTTCTTAGTGTAGAAGCTTTAAAAAACAAGCAGTTAAAAACAGACTCAATGTCAAAGGGAGTTGAGAACCTATTCACAATAATTGGTGAAAACCATTTTATGTAATTAAACTACAAAGATAAACAATTTGGCTTATAAACTAAGAATGACAGTGACTTTTGTACCTGAGTCGGTTTTATTTTTAATAACATTAAAAATGCTTTTAATGTTGTTTTATAATTTACCACTTGTCGCTTGAAGAGCTATTGTGTTCAGATTAGGACGGTGTTGATAAATGCTGAGAAAAAGCTTTTCAGAAGTGCTGTTTTTTTGCTTTTGAGAATGCATGAAGTCGAAAGAGAATAGAATAATTTGCTACTTGTGTTCCTACATTTCTACTTGTTAATCAGCTTTTAAATGTTGCTTTTTGTATATTTCTGCTTTCATCTTTCTTCTATTGCTTAACCATACTGTCTGTTATAATACAGACCATTTTATATGATAGTGAATGGAAGATGAAGAAGTATCATGGGAAAATTTTACTATAGCAACTGTTTGGCTAAGGTCATGCCAGAACAGGATATAAAACAATGCATGGTAAAAAAAAAGTCACTTAAACACAAGAAAGTTATTAATAAAACAGGAGAAATTAAGTGTGCCCGAAAAGGCTGATGCTACGTATTCTGTGCTCTCGAAAATAAGGTGTATTACCTGTGTAATTGTACTTCCATGTAGGATATACATTTGAGCAAATGTCAGTCATTACAGAGCACACGTAACAAAACCTCACATGATACTCTGCACTCAGTGGTTTCCCACCTGCCTACAGACATGATCCTCTAGAAGCGGGGCTCAAGCCAGAGACCATACTACACCTCCCCATTCTTTCCTCAGCATTTCATGGTCATACATGAGTGCTCTGGTCAAAATAGGAGCAAGGGGACCTCATGATGGACACAATCTAATGGAGAAGCGAGAATGCTGCCTCTATCACGGCTATTGTTGTAGAAACAATAGAAAGCGTGCGCATGGATAGAATCTTTCTTTCCCAACAAGGTACAAGTTACTTATATGAACCTTTGTTCCATCATATGTAAAAGCAGGGATAATAGCTTTCTCACTGAATGGTTTTAAAGTTTAAATGAGATATTGGTGGAAAGTGTTCAGCATCATGCTCAGAACAAAGTAAAAAACTCAGTGAATAGAAGCTATTTATGTATTATTATTTTTACTCTCGCTAACAGCCATTACTGCTATTATTGGAGTTATAATGATATATTTTAAAAAGCCTCTACACCCGGGCGGCTCATAGACTCGTTAGTACATTAAAATACTCATGCGTGCTAAAAAATAATCGTACCATATATTATTTGTAATCAATACAAATGGAAGTCAGATAATCCATGCTGAATATGTTATTTTTGTAGACCTCTTTCTCTCTAATATTCTGTTCACTAAAAGACCAAAGAGAAAGAAAACACGTCTGTGTCCTGTTTCAGTTCCCATAATGACTAACATCCGCCACCCAACACCAGGGTTAAAGGAGATTCAAACAACTATGTGTCCAAGGAAGAGATGTCACAACGTGAGTAACAATTTTCAAAATCAATCTCACCTAAAAGTTAACATCTAATCAAAGGAACCCAGGTACCACAGCAGCCGAATAATACCTCAGAATATTGGAAAACTTAATCAAGTGTGGTTTTCTTTAGCCCATTAAAATTCACACACTTATCGAATCTGGCTGGCTGGCGGTCCTTTGTCTCTCGGTTGACACGCAAAATAAAAACTGCTGTCACTGTGACTTTTGTCCCCAACTTCATGGAGATCAGCACAATGGCCACCCACAAGACCGCATTGACCTGGGCTGACAGCTACGGTGACCGAAATGCTTTGTTCCAGGCTGAGGGATATGGATTGACTTCCAGGAGTGACAGCTGCATCAGACGGGTTTGGATTGCTGAGCAGAAAACCATCTACCCATTCAATGAACAGGTAGGGCATTTGAGGAGGGGATGACGGCAGAAAAAACATCTGATTGACAGGTCGTGGTTGGGTCTGAGGCAGAAAGGGGAAAGCCTGTGGCTGTCAGACATGGAGCTCGTTTTGATCCCAACAAGTATCCAGAGGAAACGACTCGAAACCAAAGGGTCCCCTTGTTCTCACAAGTGCCAATAAAACGCTCCTGCTGACCATTTCTCTCAAATGATATAAAATGATGTTTTCAAAACCGAGGTGTTTCCCTTAGATGTTACGTATATCATAGAAGATGGAAAATTAAATATTACAACCAGAATGCTGAAAATATAGTGGCATAAAACTTTAACTTTGATTCCTAACGTTCTCATTGTCAGGATATAGTTACCTACAGATGCTCTTTTTTTAAAAAATATATTTTATTGATTTTTTACAGAGAGGAAGGGAGAGGGATAGAAAGTCAGAAACATCGATGAGAGAGAGACATTGATCAGCCGCCTCCTGCACGCCCCACAGTGGAGATGTGCCTGCAAGCAAGGTACATGCCCCCGACCGGAATCGAACCTGGGACCCTTCAGTCTGCAAGCCGACGCTCTATCCACTAAGCCAAACCAGTCTCGGCTACAGATGCTCTTTTAACAATACAAAGGTGAAAAGGTCATCACTAAACTTTATTGTTCATGCTGCTTATATAAACTGCAATTGAGATTTTTTAAAAAAACTGACACACTATTGGAGAAATGCACTAGTGCACTGAGTGAGAAACACTTTGATAAACTAACTTTGTGCCTACCTCATTTCAGCTGATGCTTCGTTTAGTTTTGTTGTGGTGGGGGGTGAAAGAAGATCTGGTGGAATGATTTTATTGATAAGACTGTGAAAGGTAGAGGTATAAAAAATGAGAATGTGCAATAATAAGCAAAGGCATTAATTTGGGGAAAATGCTTAATTCAGTAGCTCAAGAAACGTTACTCCAGTAGGTAAAGATAGCTAGTAATTATATATAGCACAAAAGAGCTATAAAAGCAGTAGAGCTGAATCTTTTGCAGCCTTATTTCTTTTGAAATGATACCTTGGCTCATATTATGAGAAAATCATTTGCTAAAATATCACTATTAAAAAACTCAAGAGCTCCGAACAAATAAATAAAGTCTTGGTTAGCAAGAATTCAAAAAAATATATATATATACATATATGTATATATAAACATTAAAGATGTGTCAACAATGTAAAAACAGGACTCAGATTTGTGGGGAGTTTAATCAGGGGGACATCAGAGGGATTTCGTGACATCTACAGAATGTGGGGATAAGGTTAGAGGTAATTTAAGCAAAACAATGAGTGTTGATCAATGTGCTACTAGTGAGTTTTTTCAAGTTTCCATTTAGAGCAGTGGTTCTCAACCTTTTTTTAATGCTGTGACCTTTTAATACAGTTCCTCATGTTGTGGTGACCCCCAGTCTTAAAATTATTTTCGTTGCTACTTCATCACTGTAATTTTGCTACTGTTACTGAATCATCGTGTAAATATCTGTTTTCCAATGGTCTTAGGCGATCTTGCTAGCAGTTTTCAACCTGTGGGTTGTGACCCACAAGTTGAGAACCGCTGCTGTAGAGTCTAAGACCATCAGAAAACACTGATATTTACATTATGATTCATAACAGCAGCAAAATTACAGTTATGAAGTGGCAATGAAAATAATTTTAAGATTGGGGATCACCACAACATGAGGAACTGTATTAAAAGGTCACAGCATTAAAAAAGGTTAAATTTTAGAGGGCATGGCCAGGAAAAATGGGTTCACAAAGACATGAGGTCAAGGTGATGTGATGCAGGGGTCTTGACACTTGAGGAGTCTTAAAAAGCAGAATGTGGTCGTATATTGTCTTCCCACTATCCCGAGTGGGAAGGTCCTACATTTTCAGGATGACCTACTGCCTTCTCCCCTTTCTCCTGGAGAAGGGGAACCAGGCCCCCAGAATACTATAAGATCATCCAAAACAGCCATCTCTACTGTGAATTATTATTCTGGGTTTCCATTCGGGTTACCAGGCAGAGATCAGAATTGCCTGCTCAAAGGGGATGAATAATATTAAATGCTCTGCGGTATTAATTTTATTGTAAGAAACTGGAATTCTGAATAGTCCATCTTTTGTGAAGCAGATTGAATAATGTGAATCCGTTCTGTAAGCCTGTTGCACAACATCCTAACAAGACTCTTATATTGGTCCCTGAGCAGATACTACTGCCTACAAAGACAGCAGCTCTTATCTTTGACAAGCTCTTAACTATGATACACAGCAAATAATTAAAGTGACGCATATTTGATACTATATACACAAGCAACCTTGACGAAGAATGAAAACGATAGAAAGTTATTTTCATAAAAACATGCGTATTGGTTTATGGCTCCTATTACAAAATTCCTCTAAAACGGCAGTCGTTTATTTCCCATAGTTCTGTGCTTTCCTGGGAAGCTCTTCTGCTATATAACAGGTACATGAGGTAGTGAAGGGGCTGGGGGGTCCATGATAGCTTTCTTTTTTTAATGTTTTTTATTAATGTGTTACATGTATATATATCTTCCCATTGCCCCCCCCCCTCAGGCATACCCTACCCCCCAGTGTCTGTGTCCACTGGTTATGCTTGTATGCATGCATTCAAGTCCTTCAATTGATCTCTTATCTCCCCCCCGCTCTCCCTAACCTTCCTGCTGTAATTTGACAGTCTGTTGGATGCTTTACTGCCTCTGTGTCTATCCTTTTGTTCATCAGTTTATAATGCTTTTTATTATCCACAAATGAGTGAGATCCTGTGGTGTTTCTCCTTCATTGACTGGCTTATTTCACTGAGCATAAGGCTCTCCAGTGCCATCCGGGTTGCTGCCCATGGCAAGCTCTCCGGCGATCCACGGTGTCTCTTGTTGGGAGTACCTCAGTCTCGGCCACAGGACTCGGCCACCACAATCTACTGACCCACGTCAAGCAAAGGCCAGTCCAGCGGGAAGGAGCTGAAGAAAAGTCCCTGCCTCCTGAGGGCAGGACCAGCAACATCACACGCAAAAGGACATGGATACAGCGATGCTTTCTTCAGTGGAGGCTTCTTCATCCCAACCCGGTCCACGCTCTCTGCCCCAGAGGTCCCTCTGCTGCCTCTCTCTGGCTGCGCTGTATCCCAGTTCCGTCCTTCACTGAGGCTGGTGTTAGAGCAAAGGCAGGAGGAAGGGGAGGCAGGAGGCCGGAGTCATGGCAGTACAGTGGTACCTCGAGATACGAGTACCCTAACATACGAGATTTTTGAGATACGAGCCATCGAGCGAGCAATTTTTGCTTTGAAATACGAGCAACATTTGAAATAGGAGTAATCACGCGGATCGGCCGGCTGCACACGACCCACCAGTTTACCGCGACTGGAGCGTCTCATAGTTTCCCACGCCTCAAGGTTACAGAACGAATTAAACTCGTATCTCGAGGTACCACTTGTAATTGACAAGTTATTTTTTGTCATTATTTTAAATCCAAATCTCTCTCTTTTTTTAAAAAAAAATGTTCATGGGTCTGTGTTTACCTTCACATGCAAAAATAAAAAAAAATATCAGGCAAATGTGTGAAAAACTTTAAAGCAAAATAATTCTGAAAAACATTTCATAAAGCCAGGCGTGTGGGAAAATAAATGCTTACTGTAAGCTAAAATGGGACATTTGCACTGAATACATTTACATCAACATGGATTTCACAAATTGCTATTTTGTGCAAACCTCACAGTACCCAAAAAATCATTCCAGCTACCTTGCGTATGCTATTATTTGTTTGGTATCAAGAATACTTCCCATTTTTTCCATCAAAACGAGTTTGCATCAGGAAACATTTTTTAAACATTTACTTTCTATGCTACGATGGAATGAAACTTTTTTCCAATTGTTTTAAAAACAGATATCCATAGCAGATACAATTTTTTTGTTTAAACCAGGAGAAAAAAAAATATGAAGAAAGAAGAACACCTACAGAATTTCCAAGGAAAATGAAATATTAGGTGTAAGGCAACTACTTAACAGTAGCGAAAAGGAAAATTGATGACACGCGAGGTTCCCAGGTCCCTGAACAACTTCTGCTGTTCTGCCCTTAAACCTCACACAAAGGAGATGCCGGCCCGCTGGGAAATGGCTGCTCAAGAACCTGCAACGGTTTCCTTTTAACCAATAAATCAAACCTTTCCTGTGGAAACAAAACCGTTTCTATGTGCACTTCCCACTGGTCGCATCCAAGCTGATCTGTCGCAGCTTGCCTCGGGGAACCCTGTTAGTCAGGCAAGCATCTTCACACTCCACATCCATCATGCTCCCCCTCCATGGATTAGGCTGTACCTCATTTTCTAATTATCCCCAGCCCATGTCTTCAAGATGTGCTCACCACTAACATCCTCTGGTAAACTACTCAACGATGGTAGGCCACGCTGACCTTCCTTTTTTCCACTTCCCTAGGGAATGCTGGGAAGGAGTAGCATATAAAAAATAATAACGAGAGAAACAGCATCCGCTGCCATATTGGGTGCTTTTTAGATGCCAGTATGGTGGCCAGTGTCATAATTTGGTTTGCTAGCTCCTGCTACAGTGGTACCTCAAGATACGAGTTTAATTCGTTCCATAACCTTGAGGCGTGGGAAACTATGAGATGCTTGAGTCGCCGTAAACTGGAGGGTCATGTGCAGCCTGCTGATCTGCTCAATTACTTGTATCTCAAATGTTGCTCGTATTTCAAAGCAAAAATCGCTCGCTCGACGGCTTGTATCTCAAAAATCTCGTATGTTAGGGAACTCGTATCTCGAGGTACCACTGTATTTCTCTCAAACAGCACCCCTATTTCCTAATGAGCGATGATCTTGGCCTATTGGGGATAGCCTTGAGTTGAGGAAAATACCAAGAGACTGTCTTTCGGTACAAAGCCACGGGGCCAGAACTTTCTCTCCTAATTTCAGGACCCCACAGGCCACAAGCAGACACGTTTGCATCTGAAGCAAGTGAGGCAAGGCCTAGTTGCGTGGCCAAGAGTCACTCATGTTGGTGGAGACAGTCACCTAAGTAGTGTTCTCAGTGTCCTGTTTATCTGCCACTTCTTGGTTCTTATCATTCTCAGATCTGTTCCTGGCAGCCTTCCATTAGACTGAGAGCTCTTGAAAGCTTTTCGATAAATTGCTTTTCTGTCATTAGAGTAAGTCTCTTCATTGTTTGCAACCTGCATCACATGGGAACTATGATGTAGCGGGGATAATCCCAATGACAGCCACAGAGGAAAGCTACTCTTTGCTTTTCCTCTAGCTGCCCTTACGGGTTATGTTTTTCAGATGGTAGAAATCAGTCTTAGTTAACTCAGTCACTGAAGTGTTTCTTTAGTCATTTTAACAGCTCACCTGCCTGCATCCTCATAGGTCATGGAGCTTCTAGGTCATGGAGCTCACGAGACATGGGCTGGTCAGGAGGAGGCTGGGCCTCTGCCTAGTTATCGCTGCCCAGGCCAGCCTCCACTGTGATGCCTGGTTTCCGGTTGGAAATGAGGCAGTCCCCAGGGACACATGTTGAAGCCCTGACTTCTGGTGCCTCAGAATGCGACTATGTTTGGAGAAAGAGCCTTTGAAGAGGTGATTAAATTAAAATGAGTCTGTTAGGTGAGCCTCAATCCAATCTGGCTGGCGACCATATGAGTGGAGAAAATTTGGATGCGAAAAGAGTACCGCGCTGCTGTAAAAAAGAAGGACCCCTTAGCATTTGCAACAGCATAGATGGAACTAGAGAGTATTGCGCTAAGCGAAATAAGCCGGTTGGAAAAAGATAAGTATCACATGATCTCACTCATAGAATGACCATATGGAATATAAGGAACAACATAAGCTGATGAACTAAAATAGATCCAGAGACATAGAGGCATCAAACAGACCATCCAACCTTAGAGGGAAGGGAGAGTGGGGAAAGGCCTGGGGGTGGGGAAAGGAGGAAGATCAACCAAAGGACTTGTATGCATGCACAAAGCATAACCCATGGACACAGTCAGTAGTAGCAGGGGGGTGAGGGCATGTGCAGGGTAAGTGGGGGGAAAAAGAAGGAAGAGATCAATGGGGGAGGGAAGGATTCATATATAATACTTTAAACAATAAAGAAATAAAAAAAAGAAAAGAGACACGAGGAATGTGTGGGCACAGAGGAAGGACCCCAAGGACATAGGAATAAGACAGCCATTTGCAAGCCCCAGAGAGGCCTCAGGGAATCACAGCTGCCACCACCTGGATCCCGGATGTCCAGCCTCCAGAACGTGAGGATATACATCTCTGTTGCTTAAGCCCCTGGCCGTGGTACTTGGTTGTGGTGGCCCAAGAAAAGGAAAACTGGTATCGCCCTGTGCTGACCTTCTATTTACTTCATCCTATCCCTAACCTCCACTCATCCGAGTCTGCATCGCATCCCTATACTTCCTGAGCTTCGTGGGCAGTTCCAATTTCCTCTAAAACAGTGGTTCTCAACCTTCCTAATGCCGTGACCCTTTAATACAGTTCCTCATGTTATAGTGACCCCCAACCATATCGTTGCTATTTTATACTGTTAATGAATCATAAGGTAAATATCTGTGTTTTCCCATGGTCTTAGGTGACCCTGCTAGTGGTTGAGAACCACAGGTTGAGAACCACTGCTCTAAAGTCTCTGCTCCTAAACACTGTCGTAGACAGTTTCCTGCCCAATCATACTGCCGTACGGCTTGCCTTATGCATGGATAAGTGGTACATACTGTGTTCTTAAGACAGAGCACAGATTCTGAGTAATTTTGCTCAGAATCATACCGATGACTGACACCTTCGTAAATATAGAGTTTGAGACTTCCCACTTTGCTATAAGACTCCTATCCCAGTTAATCTGTCCAATACTGACTGATGGGAGAGAAATATTGGATCTGGATTGACCTTACAGTAACAATTGCTTTATATGGGAATGATTTGGTCAAAAATTTTGTCAGGCGGATTTACACAAAATAAAGTTTATATAGATAAATTTTATACACACACACACACACACACACACACACAATGATTTTTCTTTATATAGAGTTATTAATTTTTGGAGTCTTTTAAACTTTTATATTAATAGATCAGGATCAAATAGAGTCTGGTGTTCAGAGTGGCCAATTAATAAATATTTATTTAATAATAGGTCAGAGCATAATGAACATTACTTCATGATTTGCTCTAGTCGACAATAATTTACCTTTGTTTCTTCTTTGGTGTTAAGAAGAAATTAAGAAGAGTTTCTATGAAGTGGGAAAAAGAGAAAGCTGACTTTCCAGTGGAGAAATGAGCAAAATATCGCTGGACAGCCAACATCTGGTGTCAGTTAAGTCTGGAGGAGACAGTGAAAAACATATACGCCGGAGGGGACAACCCTGTGTTTGCAGAGAAAAGAAGGATGTGACACAGCTGATCTTTTCAGTGATCAAACACCCGTTTGCAGCCTCGCTGCGTATAAGGCTTATCTTTGTTCAGTTCTGTGCTTCATTGCTGGTAAACAAACTCAAATGGCAAATATGCTAGAATTCTTTTTTCCTTTTTTTCTGAGTGTGCCAGGTAAACATATCTTAACCTTTTCAACTTAGCAAGCTCCTCTCCAGGGCTGCCAGAGCCATACATAAAAGGCTATTACATTCAAAATCAGGTAGTTGGTCTTCTTCTCACCAGTCAGAAGTACTGTATTTTCCGGCGTGTAAGACGACTGGGTATATAAGACAACCCCCAACTTTTCCAGTTAAATAAAGAGTTTGGGATATACCTGTCCTATAAGATGTGATAATAACTTGTGATATATTTATACAAGGAACACTACACACACCAAACACACACACACACACACACAAAAAAAAAAAAAAAAAACAACAACACAACAAGCAAACACAAAAACGAACCCTGACTTTTGAGAAAAATTTCCTGGATTAAAAAGTTGTCTAATACGCTGGATTAAAAAGTACTATGTCCTCTCCAGGTCGATCAGATGATCACCAGGAAACCAGAGCAAATTAAATCAACTGGTGCTGGGCGTACAGATGTGGTAGGCAAGGACTTCCATATAAGTCAGTGGTGAATCAAATGTGGCTCATGTGCCTTTCCAGGTTTTACTATATCTGCAATGGAGCCACATGGCTGCTCTATAAATTTCCTACGTGCTGGCTGAAAGCAGTCACCTCACCTGAATGGCTGAGCCGAAGGCGAGCAGGATGAGGTGCCGTGTCCCCTCGCCTTCCAGCACAGGATCCTTCACTTGCCACAGGGAGTGTAAGCCAGACTTATTCATGAGGTCTTCTCCCTAGCCAGGCGACCTCCTGTCCCCTTCTGCAATTATAATGTGCTTCTTGGTTCTCTAAGACTCTACTGAAAAGTGATGAGCAATAAACTTTATAGCATAGGTACAGTACTGAGAATAAACTATAAATGAATGCACTGAGATGAAAGCTGGCTAGCTTAACAGGTAGATTTATCTCTCTGGGAAAGTCAGACCTGGAGTCAAATGCCATATATACGTGGAAAAAAAATAGAATTATTACACTTATTTAAGAAATATACTTCAGATATTCATGTCCCCAATAATTTCTCTACTTCCAAGTGATCTCAGATCTCATGTGGTTAGAGGATAGCAGGTGATCCTGGGCAAAGAGGTGGAAATTTTAAAATATTGCAGTGATTAAAAAAGAAGCAAAGAAGCGTCTGGCTACTGTTCTTGAGGACAGTCACTCTGCCTATTCACACACATGCCTATGCATGCATATATGTACATTTCAGTAGATTTTAATTGCTTTCCCAGGTAGAAATATTCCAGATACTCCTCATCAGTTGTCTGTCCCCTTTTGGAGAAGAGAATTACATCTTATAAATGACTCTAGGTTTCGCAACACAAATTCTCCCGTTTTCACCCTGCAGACCTACAGAGCCCATGTGGAAGGACATGGTTGAAGCTTGCTGGTCAAATATGTCTGCTCCTCCTGTATCCCACAGCTAGACAGGTACCTCTGCCCAGTGCCTGTAGCCCCCACCTCCCTGGGGTCAGAGTCTCTGAACAGGAAGAGCTCCGCCCCCCATCAGCAATTCACTCTCTCCAAAAGATGAGCAGAGAATACAGTGGCACCTCGAGATATGAGTGCCCTAACATACGAGATTTTTGAGATACGAGCTGTCAAGCGAGCGATTTTTGCTTTCAAATACGAGCAACATTTGAGATAGGAGTCATCGCGCGGATCGGCCGGCTGCACACGACCCACCAGTTTACCTTGACTCTCATAGTTTCCCACGCCTCAAGGTTACGGAATGAATTAAACTCATATCTCGAGGTACCACTGTACTTCATTTTTGCAAATTTTTCAATCATATCAGTCACTCCGTAATCCTTGGGATGACTTTAATAAAGGAGTGCATAACAGCAGTGTGATAAAAACCTATCCACTTGAAAAGCTATCACTAATTAACTAAAGCTGAGATTCATTATTAAGCAAGAAAGCAAGACATGGTGGAACCGTCCTGTTTAGGTCAGTCATATGTCCTCCAACAAGGTAGCCATAGAGACATCTGAGTGAGGAATACTAATAGTAGGGATGTAGTTGATTATTCTGATCAGAAGTGCTGGTTAGAAGGGTACAACCGACACTTATTGGAATGTGGCAAGGCTATTAGTCCTCGTCTTTGTATCACCGGGTCCTGAGAAGAACAGAGCAAGGTACTCATGAAATGTTTGCTGGACTAGACTGGTAGGTCGTGTTGCTTTTTTTTTTTAATATATTTTATTGAACTTTCACAGAGAAGAAGGGAGAGGGATAGAGAGTCAGAAACATCGATGAGAGAGAGACATCAATCAGCTGCCTCTTGCATGTCCTCCACTGGAGGTGTGCCCGCAACCAAGGTACATGCCCTTGACCGAAATCGAACCTGGGACCTTTCAGTCTGCAAGCCGACACTCTATCCATTGAGCCAAACCGGTTCTGGCTCGTGTTGCTTTTAAAAGTAAATCCATATTAATGCATAATTGTGTGTCTATCCAAGATGATGAATGAAAGTATATATTTGGGACTGAGACTGCCTCTGGTCAAATACAGACAACCGTGTGCTAGAGGATGACTTGGGTGAGGAGCACCTCTGTGCTTCTCAGGGTAAAATGTACATGTGATAGATAGTACAGTGGTACCTTGAGATACGAGTGCCCTAACATATAAGATTTTTTGAGATATGAGCCTTTGAGCGAGCGATTTTTGCTTTGAAATACGAGCAACATTTGAGATAGGAGTAATCGCGCGGATCAGCCGGCTGCACATGACCCACCCGTTTACCGAGACTCGAGCGTCTCATAGTTTCCCATGCCTCAAGGTTATGGAACAAATTAAACTCATATCTCGAGGTAGCACTGTATCTACTTCAGAAGGATATAGTAGAATACACAAGAGGCAAAACACATGTGACGTAATGACTGGCAACAGTAGGAAGTAAATATCTTACAAAATTACTTATGAACTGCATACACATGTAACTGAGATTGCTTTTTCCTTAAGTATCCTAGATAATAAAAACTTTATATGCTAAGTGTCCAATCAGCTGTTCAACCAATCAAAGCATAATATGCTAATGATATGCTAAGGCCACTCAACCTCTCGCTATGATGTGTACTGACCACCCGGGGAAAGACAAGTTGACTTGTCAACCAGTCACTATAATGTGCTCTAACCACCAGGGGGCAGATGCTCTGGCTGGTAGGTTAGCTTGCTGCTGGGGTCTGCCCAATAGGGTCTGAGCAAGATGAGCCAGACTCGCCCTGGAGCCCTCCCACAACCCCTCCCTGATTGGCCAACCTCTGGCGTCCCTCTCTGGCCTCCATCATGCACCAGTGGGGTCCTTCAGCCTGGCCTGCATGCTCTCTCACTCCAGGACCCCGAGGAGTGCTAGTTCCGGCCCAATCCCACAGGCCAGGCTGAGGGACCCCACTGGTGCACAAAGTTGTGCACTCAACCTCTAGTTCATATATGAAAAAGTATTTACAAGGACCTATACAGAAGGTAAGAGAATGTTTAATGCTATCAATACTTTACAGAGCCCTCTTTCTCTGAAGAGCCCTAACGATCACTGTTTTTGTTTTTATAAATCCATAGTCATAATATTTGGATATATACATTCCACTGTGTTAATGTTTTAGTTTCTTCTAGTAACTGAGTGATTTCAGTATGCAGAAGAGAAAAAATCCTAGAAGGGAGAACTTAACAATGTATGTGTCCAAATATGCACACATTCTGTTGCCTGTAATTTTTAAATAATGCCAAATTTAAAGTTTTTAAAATATATTTTGATTTGAGAGAGAGAGGAAGGGAGAGGGAAAGAGAAACATGGTTTGGCTGCTTCCCGCAGGCCCCTGCTGAGGACTGAGTCAACAACTTAGGCATGTGTCCTGTCAGTGAAGCAAACCAGTGGCCTTTCGGTGCAAGGGATGATGCCCAACCAACTAAGCCACACCCATCAGTGCTCAGATTTTAAAATGCTGGTATCTGGACTAGTTGATTAGATACAAAATAATTTGTTATTCATTTGTCTATAAAATAATATACTTTACATGGACTGGAAATTGGTTAAATCGTGATAATTTGCACCAAAGTCAGAAAAAATAAGTTCCTTAACTGGTAAAATGAGACTTAAAATGAGATCAGAAGATAATATTCCTAAAAATAAAGGTTTTCAGGGAATGTCCTGGGAAGCAAAGTCCACAGCCAATTATCACTGAGCACACACTCTGCTAAGGAATAATTTCAGATCATCACCTGCATATACTTTAAATTCTGTCTGAATTTTTTGAACTAATTCAATACTGTAACGCCGCTTATTTATTCTCACATCTCACATTTCCTTAGGGTTTCTTGATTATGAATTACTTTCATAACCAGATACAATGTCTTGAGAGACCCTTGCTCTCTAATTAGTGGAAAATCTATTTTTAATTCCACTACCAGGAGTCAGGGATCTGGTATAAAATATATTTTCCTGGTAAATTCTCTCCTTTTATCGTTTTCCATTCACTAAATTATTCGCCCATTTCTGATTACTGTTTTGCCTGTTCTCCATACTATATCCCAACATACAGTGGTACCTCGAGATACGAGTGCCCTAACATACAAGATATTTGAAATACAAGCCCTCGAGCGAGCTATTTTTGCTTTGAAATACGAGCAACATTTGAGATAGGAGTAATCGTGCAGATCGGCCGGCTGCACACGACCCACCAGTTTACTGCGACTCGAGCGTCTCATAGTTTCCCACGCCTCAAGGTTACTGAACGAATTAAACTGGTATCTCGAGGTACCACTGTACTAGATTTCAAATTCTTCCACTACTTAAAAGGCCCACTACCACAAGGATGAAGTACTCAGAAGAGATTTTTCTAAAATATTGACTTAACTAGAGGCCTGATGCATGAAATCTGTGTAAGAGCAGGCCTTCCTTCCCCCAGCTGCAGGCCCGGCTTCCCTCTGGCACCCGGGACCCAGGCTTCCCTCCAGCCCCAGCTTTGTCTGGAAGGATGTCCGGAATGACTTCCCGAAGACCTCCAGTCTAATAGCACATATTGTCCTTTTATTATTATCGATAAGAGCCATTTCCGAATGTTGACCATCTACCAACAACTGAATTGAATATTGCCATTCTAAAAACTCATGGGCCATTTACCTGCAAGACACAGTTTCTCAAGACACAATTCCTTCTTATTCAGGATTAAAGCCTACATAAAAAAAAAATAATAAAAGAAAAGTCAACACAATTAAATGGTGGGCCTTCAATAAGCACTTGTTGAATAAGTATCAATAGATATTATAAAACATATTAAAAATGAAACATGTTAATAGAGTTATTCACCTACACCTAGATAAATTAAAATAAGAGAGTCAAACAACAAAATATAGAGGACTCAGAGAGTTGTTGACTTAATACTTATTATGTATACCATATAGTGAATCTATAGCTGGGTTTTGAAGTATGTTCTTTGTGCAGAATATACCAGTAAGTGTCAAGGAGGAATTTCAAAGACAGAGGCTAGCACGGTTGCTTGCTCTCATGAGCCGTTTACATGAAGATGATAGTGGAACACATCACAGTTGGGCTTTCCGCATAAGTGGATAATTTATATCTCACAAAAGCCAGCTGCATGATGCCACCCGTCCTCATTACAGTGATGGCACAGCAGTCTAACAATGAAGACACTGAGGTGGAGACAGGACGATCCTCTGCCTGGACTCTTTTGTATCTGCTCCAGAACCACGCCGGGAAATCCCCTGCGAGCTCCTGGAGAGCAGCACTTCACAATCATCCTAATCAGCCTCCAAAAGCAGTCATTGAAAGGACTCCTTCCGCAGAATCAAATAAGTCTCATTTCCTCTATTTCAAACTTTTCCCTAGAAACAAGTTACAGCGGGAAGCTACTCTTCTGGATTATTTATTGGTAGGAAAAATGAGACCACACAGAGAGGAAGACTCCTTAAAATGGGTCTTGAGCAAGTTTGGGGGCTCTATATCCAGCAATATCGATGGCAGGGTGTGACTGGTCTTTCCGGACTGAGGCTGAGGGCATTCACGGGGAAGTGTAGACAAGCTGAGTCTTCAGGAAGCCCTGGCCAGACTGGCCAGGCAAAGGTGACAGAGACTTAGATGTTGTGTTAGTGTGCTGAGGCTGCCCACAGAAGTACCCCTGACAGCAGCCCCGGGCCTTTTCACAGTTCTGGAGGCCAGAGGTCCAAGGTCAGGGTGTCAGCAGAGTTTGTTTATTCCAAGGTCTCGCCCTCTTTCTTCACCTGGTCTCTCATCTGTGGACACTCATGTCTAATGTCTAACGGTCTTCTTATAAGAACACTACGTCAGGTTGGGTTAGAGCCACTCTAAAGTCCGCATTCTAGCTTTATTTCCTCTTTCATCACCTTACCTACAATAATAAAAGAGTAATATGCTAATTAGACCAGACAGTTAAACGACCTTCCGGACATCCTTCCGATGACCTTCTGCAATAAGCTGGGCTGCAAGGGCTCGGCCCCTTGCACGAATTTCGTGCATTGAGCCTCTAGTTGTTCCTAAATTCTAATGATGCCCTTGGATGGGATCATGTAGTTATTGACATTTAAAGTTCATTACATTTCCATTCCTAGTGTTTCCTAAGTCAGCGGCACCTTTGTGGATGACATTTGTCAGCAAAAACAAAAACAAAAAAGTGTGCCATACGTCACAAACTGTCACAACTTCCATGAAGGTGGTTATTTGAACACATTTTCACCTTTTATTTTTGTTACTTTTTAATTCAACTTAGACACTAAAGTTCAGTTCAGACAGACAGTTGGCGCTCAGAGGCCCTGCTGAAGAGAACATGGTTTTGAGAGAAGGAAGCTCCATAAATCTGCTAATTATCGCCCTCACATTTAAAGGGCTCCTCTCTAAAACAAGCATGATGTGGCTTTTGCGTGAAATTTGTCCATTTTGGAACTTGTAATCAAAATATAAAACCTTCAAATCTGGGTCACCCGTTTTTGAATAGCCACGCACTGCCTTAGATGTGTTTTCTTACACAATTGGCATTTCAACTGCGAGAGCTTCTCATACTACCAGTCCAATGATCAGCTTAATGAGCATTTGTGTCACAGAACCATGAAATGAAGTGCCGTTAACATCTGCTAGATCTCTCCTTTACGGTGCTGTCATTTTTTTCTGAGACGCAATCACCTCCTTGCTGAAGTGACCCACTATTTCACCAGAAACAATCGCAAATATGAAGTGACACACTGGCCTTTTAAAACCACTTTCTAGAAGAACCACGGGACGATACGCAATTTGCAGAGGGTGAAACTTCTACCGCGGTGATTTTTATGTCCTTTTTCTTGCATGGGATCTCTCATTAATGAAATCTGAGTGAAAGGGAACAACTTTTCTTTTTCATTAACGTTGACAAGTTCAATGCGTTGGGGAAGGCAGTGAACTGGAAATGTATGAAAATGGACTGTGTAATGATGTTTGTTAAAGAATAGGAGTTTAGACATAAATTTCTATTTTATTTCCTAAGAGATGTTTACTGTCTATTTTTGTCTATTCGGGACTTTTCCTTCTTTACCTCCCCTGTTTTCAGTGTGTGAAGAGAAAATGCACGACAATCGAGGATGCTTTATAAGACCAGGTTGGTGCAGGTCTCAAAAAGATCTGAGGAACTTTCTTTAGAGGCGTAATTACCAGCAGACTACCAAGTTTGGAAAGGTGGAGTGTTGGTCACAAGGTCATTTTATTGGGAAGTGGCGGAGTCGGGGTGAACTCAGACACATCTTACTCCCATCCTGTGTTCTTAACTCTTAATGAGCATTTCTTTTGAGAAATGGTTTTACTTTTATCATTGTCAGTATTACAGAGGTCCCCATTTTCCAACGTCTTACCCCCCTCCATCCAAACCCCATCCCACCGCAGGCTGTCCCCACACTGTTGTCTGTGCCCATGGGCTATGCATAGCTGCATATATGATCTTTGCTAATCTCTTCCCTCCCGACTAAGATCCGTTATTCTGTCCCCTGCACCCATGCCTCTGGCCCTACTTTGTTCATCAGTGTATTCTGTTCATTAGGTTCCACATATAAGGTTGAAATGTGATATTTGTCTTTCTCTGACTGGCTTATTTCACTTAGCATAATAGACTCCAGGTCTGTCCCTGCTCCTGCAAAAAAAAAGAGGTCATCTTTATTTGGATAATGCATTAACTCTTTTTTAAAAAAATATATTGTATTGATTTTTCACAGAGAGGAAGGAAGAGGGATATAGAGTTAAAAACATCACTGAGAGAGAGATATAGATCAGCCGCCTCCTGCACATCTCCTACTGGGGATGTGCCCGCAACCAAGATACATGCCCTTGACCGGAATGGAACTTGAGACCTTTCAGTCCGCAGGCCAATGCTCTATCCACTGAGCCAAACCGGTTTGGGCAAGATAATGCATGAACTCTTAAAACTCCTCATTTTTTTCCTCCTCAAATAAGATGTGCTCCGTCTTTGCCTCCCAGGCAGCAAGAAGGAAGACAAACAAAAGCACAGAATTATCGCCTCGCCCCTGAGTCTGCACTTAAGCAGCCCTCTGGGAAGTTGGCCACCGTGCTGGTCCACACCTCATTCCCTCCAAGTCAGACTCAGAGACCACACCTAGCTCTGACCCTGGCACATGCACATCATGTCAGATACATAAAAAGAGAAAGGGACAATGAAATTGAGGGGACAAATAAGCTATCCACTGTATATAATTTCTGAATAAGGCCACATGAAACTAATGTGCAGCCTTAAAAAATATACCAGGAGGGCAGTATAGTAAAAAGTGTTTAAAATTGAACCAAAAACCTGAGGTATAATTTTAGATCTACTTCTAAAACAGTGGAGCATAAGTCAATCCTTGAAAATTTGTGCAACTGAATTGGCTTCCTTGACAATAAAAAAAAAAAAAATTAAAATCTGCCTTTGAAGTCATGAAAAATAATGCTATTGACAAAGACAGCAGATGTGAAGGGCTTTTAAAGTATTTGTGTGTGTGTGTGTGTGTGTGTGTGTGTGCGCGTGTGTGTTTGTGTATGTGCGTTAATCTATATGTGTGTGTGTTTGCATATGTTTGTATGTTTGTGTATATGTATGTGTGCGGATGGGTGCAGAGGTGAGAAGTCATAGCATTTAAGTCCATCATTTCCCAACTAGGAACAAATCCACACGTTTTCACCAACCATGCTATCCCCTTCCATTTAAGATAAAAACAAGAAAATAAGACAAATGAACAAACAACACATGTTTCCTTTCTGGGCTGCTTTGTCATCTCACAATGAGCGATCATCCATTTTGCTCAATAAGGAGAGAAAGGGGCTGTGATAATCTTCCCCCCGTTTGTGGCAGAAAGCGTGGTTCCTGGCTCACCTTCGGGGAACACAGCATTGCTGTAAAGGATGAGTGTTCCGAGTGTTGGAAATTTAATTCCAGATATACAAGCAATAATTCTCAAACTGTCCAGCTCCAGCTAATACAAAATGACACATTGGAGAGAGAGAAAAAAAAAACATATTCATTTCCTTCCTGGAGCATTTCCAAGTTGTCAGAGCCGTTGAAATGTTCTATTAGCTAAAAATGGCCAGGAATGCTTGTCAGTGGTTGTCTCGGTGGCACAATCCTTTGGGTTTGAGAAGAAAACGTCCCTCACAATACTGTTTGGATAAAACGCGCGCATACCGTCTGCATTCCAAGGGAAAGATAAAAATATCCGTCCGCAAAAGGAACGAGGGGAAACGGATGTAACGACTTAATTACAAGGTATTCTAAGATCCTGAAGAGTTTACAGGTATGGAAGTGGGAGGGGAAAATGGGTGTCAACTGACATACTATCAGTGCAAATTTTCCCAGGATCAGCTGCCCTTTCATGCACCATCTAATGAACACATGTCACATGCTGTGATATCTGCAGATGTCTATAAGATCCTTACTCTTCTGGCAAAATAATGTACCCTGTTTTCCCAAAAGTAAGACATCCCCCCAAAATAAGATCTACTTCCAGGTTTGCCTCTCGCTCTGATATAAGGCATCCCCCCCGTAAATAAGGCCTTCCCTGAACATAAGGCCTCCCCGGAATAGAAGGCCCCCGAAGCTACCGTAAGGCATCTGACTTCTGATTTAAAGAGACCTCGCCCTGCCTGAACAGCTCCGGCTGCGCTGCGGCCTATCCGTGAGCTGGTTGGTGATGACAACGACTACCGTACCGTAGACAGGTCATACATTTCCTTTTTTTTGTTGTTCACCAATCAATGTGTACCGTCTTCTTCTTCATGGAAAAATAAGACATTCCCTGAAAATAAGACCTAGCGCATCTTTGGGAGCAAAAATTAATATGACACTGTCTTATTTTTAGGGAAACAGGGTATCAACTGCACCCCAAGTCACCAACAGAACATTCCCTTCAACACACATTACATTACATATTGTCATGGGTTCAGGCCTTCAGCTGATATTTTCACTTTGGTCCATGTAACTTTTAACCCTCACTCTTGTATCTTGGGATTTTTTCAGCAGGTTGGGCTATCTTCCTGGCAGCAAGATAGGGCCATGTGGAATTCTGGCTGGAGGCCCTGGGGAAGAGCTGAGGTCTGCTCTCTCTCCAGCCAAGAAACAGCCACATCCAGAGGTCCCCACCAGGCAGCACATCCCCAGGACATGAGCCCGCCATGGGGTCAGGGGCTTCCTTTCCTGGAGGCTGAGCTCAGGGGGGAGCGGTCCCCAGAGGCTGCCCAGAGGTCAGAGGTCACGCCAGGGGCCAGGCTAGCCTGTGGGCTGGACTGGAGCAGAGAGGCCCGGAGGCCATGTGCTCTGATGGAGCCAGCAGCTCGGTTCAGCTTTCAGGGACTGAGGTGTCACCTGGAAGCTCAGGGGGCCAGCACCCCTGCCTGAGAGGGATGCTCCAAGCCCCCTCCCTGCCCCAGGAGCTCCGCCTGCCTGCGGGCCTGGGCTGCAGCCTGCCCCTGATCCCCCCCGTGTAGAAACGGCTCCATTGGGTACCTCCAAACTCAGCTCGCAGCCAACATGAGCATAACCTTCCATAATGATTCCACATTCAAAGGATGATGTGGCCTCTGTTTCCCTGGAATCAAGAAGCCTCATTATCTGTATCACACATGTATCTGTTGTCCCCCACACACGCCTAATCCTGGACCTCATTTCTCAGAACTTCTACAGTGAAAGATGTCACATTGAAAGAAAATGGACTCCCCTCCATCTTGTCCTATAAAGGCTGGGCCCCCTGCCTGAACCCCCTCCCTTTTCTGGGAGGGGCCACGGGTGTGCCAGCAATGTCCTAGCTTCCCTGACCCCCACCCGAAAGGACCAATGAAGCTTCAGGGACACAGCGAGGGTCCTAATTAGGCTTAACCTCAGAAAGACCCTAATTCAAGTGACCAATCTCTGTAACCCTCGTCACCTCCCTAAGGCCCCTAATTATCCTACCCCATAAAACTCATTCTTCCCACCCAGCTCGCTCTCTCGTCTCAGTGCTGCGCCAGAAAGAGGCTGGGAGCCAAACCCGGGTTTGAATAAAGACTCTTTGCTTTTGCATCGGAGAAGGCTCCTTAGTGGTGGATTATTGGGGACCCCGAACTCTGGCATAACAACATCACTGATTCTTCAAAGGATACGAAAGTGTTTTTTCTAAAACCCACTAAACCAGGAATGAGCCCACACATTTAGCAGATTTCAAACATTCTAACACTTCTTCTTAGAAATGAACGTATTTTATAATTTTATTTCAAAGCATGTATATGTGTATATATACATATATATACACACATGCATACATATGCATCTGTATAGGTACAAACAGTTGGAAAGTTAATTTGTTTCTATTCATTCTCTATTATTGTAGTCTATTTCTTTTTTTATATATATTTTATTGATTTTTTTACAGAGAGGAAGGGAGAGGGATAAAAAGTCAGAAACCTTGATAAGAGAGAGACATCCATCAGCCGCCTCCTGCACTCCCCCGACTGGGGATGTGTCCGCAACCAATGTACATGCCCTTGACCGGAATCGAACCTGGGACCTTTCAGTCCACAGGCCGACGCTCTATCCACTGAGCCAAACCAGTTTCGGCATGTAGTCTATTTCTTAAAAGATGGTAGCTGTATCCTGCTAGATTGACTTTATGATCCCCTCACAGGTTGAGGCCAACAATTTTTAAAAAATATATTTTATTGATTTTTTACAAAGAGGAAAGGAGAGAGATAAAGAGTTCGAAACATCGATAAGAGAGAAATGTCTATCAGCTGCTTCCTGCACACCCCCTACAGGGAATGTGTCTACAACCAAGGTACACGCCCTTGACCAGAATCGATCCCGGGACCTCTCAGTCCATTTGATTGGCCTGGCTTCGCTCTGAAACCTGCCGTTAAAAATGCACCCCTTTAAGCTTAGATTTCCTCTACTCTGGGATCCTCATTGTCCAGTGCCATCTCTGTTCCCCGCCCAGATCTTTTTACTCCGCATTGCTCATCGGTTCTGATACTCCTCCTCTTTGAACCTAGGTTAAGACTTCTCAACACTCCTCTCTCGGCCATGGCTACTGGTTAACTACAAGGGATGAGGAAAAAACACCCGCTTGCCAGCTGATCTCTGGTGTCTTTGATGTGCCTTTGGAGTCATCATCTTCCAATTTGACACCTGTGGAGAGGAAGGACTTGAAAGATGGAAGACGAGGAAGAAGCAGGATGTCAAGGAGAAGAGCTAGGTGACAAGGTACAGTCCAAGGAACGCCGCCAAGAGGATGGGATTTGGGGTTAAGTGGTGAGACTGTGTTACAAGAAACTGTGTAACTTTCTCCGAAACTCCTTCTCTCATATTCAGAGATTTCTGCTCCCCATCCTCTAACCATATATCATCATTTGTATGTAAAAGTCTAGCTTGACAAATGGGCTGACGGAGGTGGTTATGTGTGTTCCAGAAGGATACCAGATGCTTCTTCTGCCGTTTCATGCCTGCATCTTCCTTTTTGCTCTCCCTCTGAATCTGACTCTTCGGTAACTTCTCTCCAGGCTCTCACTTTATTTGGAACCACTCTCTGTATCCCGGAAAAATCTTGTTTATGCTTCTCTTGGGTCACATTCAAGGTGTGACCTTTATTCAGAGATATTGAGGAGCACCTTATTTCACTATTCCAAGGTCTGAGGACCTATTAATTACTCCATAAATGCTCATTAGCTTCCTATTAACCTATTATCGATGCATACATTTTTAAAGAGGGTTAATACCAGGAATATATATTATAATGAAATATATAGAAATGTGTTAATGGTATTGGTTTTATTTTGACTTTTGCCTTGGAGGCTGATACCATATCATTTCCTTGTTGTTGTTTGTTTTGTTTTTTGGTTAAATTTCTATATGGTAAAATGCAAATGACTTAAGCATACAATCTAATAACTGTTGACAATTTATGCAACCAAATGATTACATTCCTACACAAGACACAGACATTTCCATATCACCAGAAATTTCTTGGATGCCCTTTCACTGTGTCTCCATAAGCAATCACTAAACTCATTTCTATCCTTATAGATTGGTTTTACTTTTTCTTCAAACTTAATATAAGAAGCATATACCGAAATGTAGCAATTTAATCTAGCTTCATTTAATTACTGTTTTTGAAACTGACTCTTGCTGTTATTTTTTTAATAGTTGAATAATATTCATTTACCCATTCTCCTACTGTTGGAAATTTGGTTTGTTTTAGTTTGGGGCTATTATAAATAAACATTCTATGAAAAATTGTGTGCATATTTTGTAGACATAGGTTTCCATGTACACTGAGTGGCCAGATTATTATGATCTCTGAACACATAATAATCTGGCCACTCAGTGTATATCCTATATAATAAAAGGCTAATTGGCAAATTGTCCCCTTGACCAAGAGTTCAACCAGCAGGCAGGCCAGCCGACCACCCATGTCTCCTCCCCCTGGTCAGGCTGGCCAGACCCTCACCCATGCACGAATTCATGCACCAGTATATATATACTGAGTGGTCAGCTTATTATGCTTTCAGAGATTATAATAATGTGGCCACTCACTTTATATACATAGTTGTGAAATTATTGTGCCATAAAATAGGTATATATTTAATTTAATAAGACATTGTTGAATAGTTTCCCAAAGTTTTCTATTTCACACTGCCACCAGCTTCACAGGAGAGCTTTCATGTTAAAATTTTTGTGTTGTCCATTTTCTGATGTTTTCTTGTTCTGAATGTCAATTCTCTATTAGCATCACTCACTCAGATCATGGGTTTGCCTAGTGAGTGCTACATGGAAATCCATCTATTTTGCTATCCTGAAAGCCAGCAGGCATAGTTTAACACACTCACAGATACTAATGAAAGGGACAGAGGTGGTAGCAGTAATGTTGCAATGAGCTAGTACACCTCGAATCAGAAATATTTTCATGCCTCCAGAATACAAAGATATGGGTAAGAGGCATCTATTTCTCTCTTCTCTCCCTGGGTAGAACATTATTTAAGCTAATACACATTACTCATAAGGGTTCATGGCAGAATCTTTTACAGAGACAGAAGAATCTAATATTCTCCATGCAAGCCTTTACCTGCACAACAATGTCCAATGACTCACCAAACCAGTCTTGGATATATTATATTTTCTGGTACTGGATTTACTAATCTTCTTTTCATGAAACTCAAAGAAAATAACTGTACTGAGCTTTAAAAAAATAGGTGAGCTCTTTGTACCTTCTCTACAATTAGATTTAACTTCACTTAACTCATAAACACTGTATAATAAAAGCCTAATATGCTAAGTGTTCGGTCATCCAGTTGACTGTTCAACCAATCAAAGCGTAATATGCTAATGATATGCTAAGGCCACTCAACCACTCACTATGAGATGCACTGACCACCAGGGGAAAGATAGTCCACTGGTTGACCAGTAGCTATGATGTGTACTGACCACCTGGGGGCAGACACTCAACTAGTAGGTTAGCTTGCTGCTAAGATCTGGCCAATAGGGACTCAGCAAGATGGGGTGAACACACCCTGGAGCCCTCCTGCAGTTCCTCCCTGGCTGGCCAACTTCCCACATCCCTCCTTGGCTCTGATCATGTACTGGTGGGATTCCGTGGCCTGGCCTGCACCCTCTCACAATCTGGGACCCCTTGCGGGATGTTGGAGAAACGGTTTTGGTCCAATCCTGCAGGTGAGGCTGAGGGACCCCACTGGTGCATGAATTCGTGCACTGGGCCTCTAGTTAATTATATACAACTGTATCTTCATAAATCTCATGTTATACAGTGAATTTAATGAATGAAGGGGATTGAGAAACCAGTTACTATAGCTGCTTCTCCCATATTTCTTATTCAGCCTTCAGATTTATCAGCACTCCAGCTTCCTTGTTCAGATTTCCCACATGTCAGTTTGGGGAGGATTTAGGCAAAAGTGAAAGCTTTCTCCGGAATATTTCTAGCAAGGGCTCTTTTTCTCTTAGATTTTCCTGTGTTTCCCCAGTGTTTTCTTCCATCCTGTCATCAAAGATGTTCTTGGCTTTATTCTTTCCCATGCTCTCCACATACCTTAGCAATATCTTGTTAAGTGTCTCATCTCTTTTTCTTCTTCTGATCCCACTTTTTATTTTCCAAACCTACAAAGCACTACAATTACTAACATGTCTCATTACTCCAAGTGCCTCTAACTTCCCCACTCATAACATATGGATATATTTTCTTTTGGAAAAAAAAAGTCTTTATCACATCCACTCCCTTCTCTCATCTCATAATCACTGCTTTAGTTCAATCCTTATTATTCCTTACCCACTTTAGCATATACAATTTCTAACGCTCTCTAATTCTTAACATTTTTAATGATCTTTTAATGAAAATTCCCTATATACATATTTCTAATACTACTTCAAATTATTAATTCCCTCCCCCCCACCGCAGTGTAAATTTGAAGTTCCTTAGTCAGGCATAAAAAAAGTAATCATCATTTTGCCCCAAATTCTTAGTTTAACTTTTTCTAGTATTTTAAATGGGTAGTCTTAGCCACACTAAAGTGTTCACTAGTCTCCAAATATAACCAACCCTTTCAGACCATTGTGAGCTAGTATTTCTGTTCACAATGCCTTTCTCCTCCCATCTGTACTGTAAGCCTCACATATTCTTCAAGGTCCTTTTCTTATGCTGCCTGCCTCGAAATGTCTCTGACTGTTAGGGCTGGCCCTGTCATTGTTCCTTCTTCATCCTCAGATTCTCTTATATCAGTTTCCTGTTAACAAAAACTTCATATGACTTAATTTAGGTTAATTTCCAGTGTTATACACTATTATCAAAGCTAAACAGCAGTTTCAAAGTGAAATACACAGCCGAGACTGGTTTGGCTCAGTGGATAGAGCGTTGGCCTGCGGACTGAAAGGTCCCAGGTTCGATTCTGGTCGGGGGCATGTACCTTGGTTGCAGGCACATCTCCAGTGTGGGGTGTGCAGGAGGTGACTGATCGATGTCTCTCTATCATAGATATTTCTGACTTTCTATCCCTCTCCCTGCCTCTCTGTAAAAAATCAATAAAATATACAGTGGTACCTGGAGATACGAGTGCCCTAATATACGAGATTTTTGAGATATGAGCTGTCAAGTGAGCGATTTTTGCTTTGAAATACAAGCAACATTTGAGATAGGAGTAATTGAGTGGATGGCTGGCTGCACATGGCCCACCAGTTTACCGAGACTTGAGTGTCTCATAGTTTCCCACACCTCAAGGTTATAGAATGAATTACACTCGTATCTCGAGGTACTACTATATTTAAAAAAAACGGTGAAATACACAAAATGAGAGCATTAAGTAAAAATCATAAAAACACAAAACAATGAGACTACATTAGGAAAATTTCTCATTGGAGATTAACATACTAAACCTCAGTTATTTAATTAGCAGATTTCCTCCAGTGCTGGGTAAAACAATTACTGTTTCACCAGTTACATAACAGATGATGTAGTTGGCTTACACTTAGGACTCAGTAATAAGTTATATAAACTTAGTGGGTGTGTATATAAATTCACGTCTCATTTTTGGAAAAACACACACAAAGCCAACCAAACAAAACAATAACAATAACAAAAACAGGTTTTAGGGGCCCCACTGACTTGCCCTAAATCACTATTACTACTCAGATACTGAATCCTAACAATAGATATTTAGTCCAAGTGTTTCTATTTCAAATCTCCTATGCCAGATTATTGTGGGGTTCATAACAATGAACAAAAAAAATCACAAAAATAAGGCAAAGTAGAAATGCTCAAAAGATTAAGATAAATCTCAAAGATCTTCAGTTACTAATCAGCATTTAAAGGTCAGAGGGACTTGGGAAAGTTCCACATTTGCTACCTGAAAATTACAAGGATCCTATATAATAAAAGGCAAATATGCAAATCAACCAAACGGCCGACTGACTGGTTGCTGTGAACTGGCCACCAGGAGGCAGATGCTCAATGCAGGAGCTACTCCCTGGTGGTCAGGGTGCTCCCACAGGCGGAGCGCTGCTCAGACAGGAGCCAATAACAGTGGCAGGAGCTTCTCCCTCATCCACAGCAGCGCTCAGGATGTTCGGATGACGGTTTAGATCCACTCCCTTTGGGAGGAAGTGGAAGTGGACCTAAGCTGTCAGTCACAGCGCAGGCCGGACTGAGGGACACCCCCCCAAGTGCACAAATTTCATGCACTGAGCCTCTAGTCTATATATATATATATATATATATATATATATATATATGTATATAAAAGCCTAATATACAAAGTGTCCCCTCAGGAGTTTGACCAACCAGAAGTTTGACTGTTCACTGTGACGTCAGGGGGCACCACAGAACAAAGGAAGGCCCCTCCCATGCCTGAATTTCATGTACTGGGCCTCTCATAAAATAATAAAGGCCTTTATGACGAAATAAATGCATACTTCTTTGAAGTGTTAGAAATCTAAAAAAAAATTGGTTCCATCAAGATCATTCTAGCCAAAACTGGTTTGGCTCAGTGGATAGAGCATCAGCCTGCGGACTGAAAGGTCCCAGGTTCAATTCCGGTTGGGGGCATGTACCTTGCTTGCGGGCACAACTCCAGTGTGGGGTGTGCAGGAGGCAGCTGATCCATGTTTCTCTCTCATTGATGTTTCTGACTTTCTATCCCTCTCCCTTCCTCTCTGTAAAAAATCAAAAATACATATATATATATATATATATATATATATATATATATATATATATGAAATCCAAAGCAGGGCAGGTGCCAACATAACCACCGCCAGCTGCCTGAGGTAATGTAGTTGACTTCTCTCCTGTGCTTTGTGATCCAGCCTCCAGGAACAAGCCCCTTTGTGGGAAAGAGATAAATACAGAGGACACTAGAGTACCTAAGTGTCTTTCATCTCTTCCAGCTTTGGGCACAGCAGATCCACAAAGCTGGTCATCTACAGTGCAGAGTCGTGTGTATGTGTGTGTGTGTGTGTGTGTGTGTGTGCGTGCACGTGCGTGTGCGTGCATGTGTGTCGAAATTAAGTCACTAGGTCTTGCCTGGTTAAACCCATTACCACTTTGTCTCAATAAAGAACCACAAGTCAAGGCCATCAATCTTCAGGCCCTAGCCAATACTATACAGTGGTACCTCAAGGTATGAGTTTAATTCCTTCCGTAACCTTGAGGCATGGGAAACTATGAGATGCTCGAGTCGCGGTAAACTGGTGGGTCGTGTGCAGCCGGCCGATCCGCACGATGACTCCTATCTCAAATGTTGCTCTTATTACAAAGCAAAAATTGCTTGCTGGACAGCTCGTATCTCAAAAATCTCATATGTTAGGGCACTCTCATATGTTAGGTACCACTGTACTTTTTTTTTTTTACCTTTATTAAACTTCCAATTACTTTATTTGTAAAAATAATTTAAGAATCTCTTTCCATTTCCAGAATGTCTGAGTGATAAGTTCTTTAATCCTCTCCCCCAAATCAGAAAAGATAAACTAAGCCAAACTGTCAACCAAGAGTTCCATATGCATTAACGCGACACTTCAAAAATGAAGCATTTACCACCGGACGATCCCCTATACACAGCCCTGGCTCAAACTCTCACAGCCCTCGTCTCTCCTCAGACAGTGCTTCGCCAGTTTCACCTGGCAGCACAGAGAGCTAGAGAACCTCGCATGCAGTCCACATGCCAGATCAGCCCTGGACCCTGGCACCTCCTTTTCCCTTTGCAGTCCTCAGCCCGGTCCCTCACTCTGGGTGAATCAGATGCCTCCAACCAGAACTACTGCCGGGGATTAGAGCCGCCGCTAGCTTTCCGAGAACTGCAGTCCCTTAAACCTTTAATGAACTCATGAAACTTTTATGGCTTTCTCTCTCTCTTTTCTGACTAGTGTGAGATATAACCACCACCATCACTACACATACACACACACATACACAGACACACACACACACACACACACACACACACACACACAAAAGGGGGTGGGGGGCAAAAAGCAAAACAAAACAGAAATTTTCATGGAGAAAAATTCTGCTAGCAAAACTGGAAGCCTTTATTCTCCCTGTGCACGATGTCTGATTAAAACAAAACAAAAACCACAGAAAAACAAACATCGGTAAGAAACAGAGTGGCTTGCACGCTATCGTGGGTACTGTCAGCCCTAACAAACCAGAAGCATGGATTGTACTCATCCTCTTGGTTCCGTGTTTTAAGGAGATTGGGGATTTTTAATATTTGTAGGGCTCTGTTTTAGAAACCCCATTACCACTGATTTGAGCTGAAAAATAAACATGATGATCCTTATTCAGAAGCTTAAATTCAACACTTGATCCTCTTCTTTTCCACCCTTTCATCACCCCAAGAGTCTACCTGCTATGATTTTAAAGGGCTCATTTTAAAGTACTCCCTCATACTTTCTTTTACTAAGACAATTGGATATTTGTTTTTACATAAAAATCTTGATACGACTCTCTTCAATTCATCTTTTCTTAATTTCCTTATATTTGCCCCTCATCGATGTGTCTTGCATGATCAGCTATACTCATCCTTTACCCCGAGCACACACACATAAAACATACGTTTCAAAATAAGTCTACTCAAAACAGAGATGGTAGTTTGATGGTAGAGTTTAAAAGGTGACGACGTTCGGTCAGACAATCGTCAAAACATTTTTGTTTAACTTCTGGCTAACCTTTGTGCTGGAGCCTGATGGGATCACGAGGAAAAAAGAGAGCAAATTTGCAGCTCAAACAGCAGACTTTTGCACATGAAAGCCCTGGAGCTCCAAGGGGCTTGTTTGCTGGAAGGGTGAACGCGTTTCCTCACAGCCTGACACGTTTTCCATTTGGTTAATAAATGCAAGGAAGGCATCGCTGTAAGAGGCAGATTAAAGGAAGATAATGATTCTAATCGGGCCCTGGGGACGAGTTTCTAAGTGACAGGGCGCCAGTGACTGCCTGAAACAGGACGTTAAAACGCGAGCACATCTCACCCAGCCACAGACGGCCACTCCACCCAGCGCTCTCACGCCTGCAACACCCTGAAAGGTAGTTACAGAAATAGTGTGATTTTACACTATCCTTCTCTTAGTGCATATGGTCCAAAAAACACATTCGCTATTCCTGAAGCATCTCAGGCTAAAATGATATTTCCTCGCTTAAAAATGAGTCACCAGAGACATAGAAGCAACAACAACCAGGTATCATATTTAGCCCTTCTACTTTAATTAGCCAGCTCGGAGGCCTAATGTAGAGACTCAAACAAATCCCGTTAAGTAAGCTGACATCTCCACCCCTTCTTGAGGCTGTTAAAGATGGCTTTAACCTTCTAATGTTTACAGACACAACACTGAATCAGAGAAATAAACTTATTTATTGCCTTCTGACAGTTCACGTTTGTAATCCCTTGTATCCACGGATATTAATTGCGGCCCCACAAAACCCTGAAAGATGCCGATATTTTGTTTATGCGTAACGGTAATCATAATATTTGCTTCTGTCGCGCGTTTTAATATTTCATGCATAAATGTTCTTATAAACTTCCCTGCGCCTCATAAATCACAAGTGAGCCACGGCTGAAAATGTATTGGAAATTTTCAATTAATTTTTAATAGGATGTTACAGCGATCCATCACGAATGGCATTCTGTTTTTCCACTCTTAACTATTCCAATACCTGAAATATTCATTTTTTTTTCTTCAGAAAATGTAAGCAGGAATCTGCAGCATAAACCGAAAAGATTTGCTATGAAAGCTCATTTCCCCGTTGGAGTTACTTTGTTTTTCGAACGGACATGATTGGTGAAAAATTGCAAGGACAAAATTAATTTATAAAACCTTTTAATTAACGCCATCCTCCTGCAGCTAAAATCTAGGGCATACAAATATGTAAATGATTTACTTGCCGTTTCCCTGCGCATGAAGTATTAATTATTTCTGAGCCCAACAGTGGCATATGTCAAGCAATGTTCAGAGTGAGGAAAAGAGAACTTTGGTGCTCAACGTGTTTCTTTCAAATAATAGCAGGAACACAAATTTCCTGCTATTATTTTATATCAGAACATGCATGTCCTGATTTTACCAGTTCTCCTTGGCATCTTTATCCTTTTTTCTTTTTTCTTTTTTAATCATTTTCCCTTCTGCCTAGAGATTTTCCTGTGGGGTGGTTCCCGGCTGCCAGGTCTGCACAGACAGCTGCAGACACAGCTGCGGCCGCCTCCCAGCTCGCAGGCGCCACCATGAACTGAACCAAGTTTCTCACGTGGTGTTTCCTCTGCGCGTATCATCCCGCAAATCATCTTCAATCATAACCTTGAATGCCGCTAATATGTTCTCAGAAATGTTGTTGAAATCATTTCTCACGCATAGTCAAACATTGAAGTCTCTAGTAATTTCAGCATTATTATTATTTCCGCATAAATGAACAGGCATAAAAAGCACTCTGAGATTTTGGAGAGGTTGGGAGGAAAGGAGGAGGAAGAGGTAAAAGAGGAAGGACGAAATACTATTGGAGATCAAATGAGGGCTACATAGATACAGTTATATCAAGAAAATGTCTTGCTAAGTGGTTAGAGCATTGGCCTGTGGACTGAAGGATCCCAGGTTCGATTCTGGTCAAGGGCATGTGCCTTGGTTGCAGGCACATCCCCAGTTGGGGGCGTGCAGAAGGCAGCTGATGGATGTTTCTCTCTCATTGATGTTTCTAATTCTCTATCCCTTTCCCTTCCTCTCTATAAAAAAAATCAATGAAATATATTTAAAAAGAAAGGAAGGAAGGAAGGAAGGAAGAGAGGAAGGAAGGAAGGAAGGAAGGAAGGAAGGAAGGAAGGAAGGAAGGAAGGAAGGAAGGAAGGAAGGAAGAAAGGAAGAAAGAAAGAAAGAAAGAAAGAAAGAAAGAAAGAAAGAAAGAAAGAAAGAAAGAAAGAAAGAGTCTGGTAAAAAAAAACAACACACATGGCTATTGAAAATGTGTTAGTTGTACCTTAATGCGGGAAAATGAATTAATAGTACTAAACTCGGTTCTTGGAACAAATGTAACTTAATTAGAATTGTCCACTAGTTATGTTCAAAACCAATTAATAATTCTATTAAGAAACTGGGCCGTGGCCTCAAACTACAAAGATATCATTGTGAGTCCAATCATTTTGAGAAAAACTGTGTCAATTCACTGTAAGTTTTTCATACCTAGGATTTATATGCTTGCTACCATGATGGTAACATTCTTCACTGAAGCACTTCTGAATACAACTTTTTTATTCAAATGGTTTAAATATTCAACAGCCTGAATTTATATGATCAAATAATGAACGAGCCATTTATATGATTTCTCCCAATACTACATCTGTAGTCCAATAGTTAAACTGCGCCGTAGTACACTAATTAATGTATGTCATTTTTGTGTGTGACATAAACATATTCTACATAGAAATACATTTTGTTTTTCCAAATATGTACTTTCCTTACTTCTTCCCTTGCCTAGTATGTATTCAATTGTATTGCTTATGTCTTTAAAATATATATACTAACACAAAGAAATTGCAGAGTTAGAAAACGAGTAATTCGGAAATACTGTGGTACCTCGAGATACTAGTGCCCTAACATACGAGATTTTTGAGATACGAGCGGTTTTTGCTTTGAAATACGAACAACATTTGAGATAGGAGTCATCGCACAGATCGGCCGGCTGCATACGACCTACCAGTTTACCGTGATTCGAGCGTCTCATAGTTTCCCACGCCTCAAAGTTACGGAACGAATTAAACTCATATCTCGAGGCAACACTGTATATCTGTAATGAGAGAAATCTTAGCCCTGTAAAACCAGGAAGGCGCTCCAGGCAGAAACTAGTACAAACTCAGTGGAGCAAAGCAGTCAGCTGGCTCGAGGGAAAGGAGACTGCTCAGAGCTGCGGGCTGGGTGGGGGGTGGGTGGGTGGGAGGAGGCCTTGGCACATGTGTTCTTCACTCTTCTGCCAGTGCCCGCCTCTCCCCAGCACTGGCCTCCTCCCGCCCTGTCACGCACTTTTCACATAGCCTGCAGTGGCTTTGGTGCTAACTCCATCTAGTTTCACAGCCTCTGTAATCGGATGACTTTCTCTGAGCCTTTTTGCTCAAACTCTCCAGAGAGAAATTTGAATGGCCCAGCCCACGGGTTAGTTTACCTTTGAGACAGGATTTGATTACAGGTTCCAGCAGCTGCGCCAGGGCGGTGAGGTTCAATGGCACATTCTTCTCTGCCTGGGCCCCTTCCTTTAACAAAAATGATGGGCTGGGAACGATATTTTTAAAAACGGAGGCATAGCAAATACCCCATAGTGTAAGTTCTGTAATAGAAAAGTACAAATTTGCACATCCATAAATCATAACTAACTCCTGCAGATCCTTATTATAAGAAAAATGCAATAATTAACGTAAAGTTAGGCTAGATTTTCTACTATATAAATGCCATCGTAGTTTCACTTGAATTGTAGTCATGTCAATCCAGGTTACTACTGGGTTGCTCAAAAGTGTGCTTCTAATGGGAATTCACTGGAAGTTATCAAGTTTTGTTTTGTTTTTTAACATATTTTATTGATTTTTTACAGAGAGGAAAGGAGAAGGATAGACAGTTAGAAACATCATTGAGAAAGAGAGACATTGATCAGCTGCCTCCTGCACACCCCTACTGGGGATGTGCCCACAACCAAGATACATGCCCTTGATCAGAATCGAACCTGGGACCTTTCAGTCCACAGGCCAACCTCAATCCACTGAGCCAAACTGGTTTCAGCAGTTAGCAAGTTTTCTATCACTGTTTCTGTCTACTAGTTTACAGCCAAAGACTTCCCAATAACACATTTAATATGCATATATACATGCCCACATAAAAACACATATGTATATGTATTTGTTCATGGGTTTTATGTCCATACAAAATTACCTACGTATGGAATATGAGTGGCTGATTCCTCCTGAGATGCCCGCTGTGCTTTCATGTGCTCCTCACTGAGAAAGAATCAACAGGAGGGAAGACACACCTCAGTGGCCTCAAGTCCCAAACCTTCTCTAAAGGCCTCACAAATGGGAAGTTCAGTGGTTTCCTATGTCTGGGTCCACACAGTTATGTGGCACAGAATATTAAATGTGAGGTCAATTCTGTATTCTATGAAACATACATGCAGAAAAACTTTTATCTTTATACTGCCTCGTGACCAAAACTTCTATCACTTGATTTTTTAAAAAAAATATAAAATATTTTCCGGCATATAAGATGACTGGGCATATAAGACAACCTCCAACTTTTCCAGTTAAAATATAGAGTTTAGGATATACCTGCCCTATAAGACATGGTAATAAGTTGTGATGTATTCATACAAGGAACACTACATTAAAAAAAAAAAAAGATGACTCCCGACTTTTGAGAAAATTTTCCTGGGTTAAACAGTCGTCTTATACACTGGAAAATATGGGTATTTCTCTGCATATGATTTGTATCCAATTATACAGCTTATATTTTTGAAAAAGGAGATTTTTTTAAAGTTCTAGAATCTAAAACAAAGAATAATGCTTTATGACATATTTAAAAATGAAGAGATTGGTTATATTAAGGTATCCTATCTAATAAAAGAGTAATATGCAAATTAACCATCACTCTGCTACACCCACAAGCCACACCCACCAAACACTCACGAGTGAGTATGCAAATTAGCCCCAACCAAGATAGCTACAGCCACAGAGCGAGCAGGAGGGAGGCTTGGGTTTCCCCAGCGATGGAGGAAGCCAAGCTTTCTACACACCCTGGCGGGCCAAGACCTCCACTCAGGCTACAAAGTTTCAATTATAGAAGATACATAAATCACAACAGAAATGGCTGCCACCATGGAGCAAGCAGGAGGCTTGGCTGTACTCCAGGCTACAAAGTTTCAATTGTAGAGATAAATAAATCCCAGATACCAGGGCCTCCACTTGAGTTGCCAGGGGTTGTGCCCAGGCTGCCCCACACCCCAAGGGAGCCCCCACCCTGATCTGGGACACCCTTCAGGACAAACCAGCTGGCCCCCACCTGTGTACTGGGCCTCTATCCTATCTAATAAAAGAGTAATATGCAGATGGACCATCAATCCAACACACAAGATGGCTGCCCCATGTGGTCAAAGATTCTGCCCCCATGTGGACACAAGGTGGCTGCCACAAGATGGCCAGCAGGGGAGGGCAGTTGGCAGGGACCAGGCCTGCGAGGGAGGACACTAAGGGGTGACCAGGCTTGCAGGGGAGGGCAGTTAGGGGCAAACAGGCTGGCAGGGGAGCAGTCAGGCATCAATCAGGCTGACAGGGGAATCGTTAAGGGGGTGATCAGGCTGGCAGGCAGAAGCAGTTAGGGGCAATTTGAAAGGCAGGCAGGCGAGCAATTGGGAGCCAGCAGTCCTGGACTGTGAGAGGGATGTCCAACTGCCTGTTTAGGCCCATTGGACATCCTTGAAGTGTCCCAGATTGGAGAGGGACCCCCTGTGCACAAATTTTGTGCACCCCCTGTGCACAAATTTTGTGCACTGGGCCTCTAGTATAGTTAATAAGTTCTCCAGCCATGATTAAAATCATAGAACATTTAAATTCTCACAAACACTACAGAAGCTGAATTACATACATAAATTGAAAAAATAAATTTTTTCTTATATATATTATGACTTGTTGTATGCATACTTTTTTTACATATCTTTTTATTGATTTCAGAGAGGAAGAGAGGAGAGAGAGATAGAAACATGAATGATGAGAGAGAATCATTGATCGACTGCTTCCTGTACACCCCCTACTAGGGATTGAGAATGCAACCTGGCAGGCGCCCTGATGAGAATGGAACCATGACCTCCTGGTGCATAGGATTATGCTCAGTCACTGAGCCATGCTAGCCAGGCAGTATGCATACTGTTTAAAATTATTGTAGCATAAGCATGAACTGATGCCTTTGAAAAATAAATATTTCTACAAACTGGTAAGTAAAACATTTCCAAGAGTGGAAGGTGAAAAACTATAAAAAACTATAAAAAACTGTATGAAAAGACATCAGATAGAAATGTAGTGAGAGAAATATTTAAATAATCCAGGATTAGTTTGTGCTCCTTATATGAGAAATCCTACATGGCTGAATTGGAGGAAATCATTCCACAACACACAAAAAAACCTGTTTTGCAAAATTACCCACAAATACCACATAATATCTGAATTTTGAGGAGGAAATATTAACATCAGCCTTCCCTGCATGTGACTTCTGAGAAAGCCATTACTCCTAATCCACAGCAGGGTAGACTAAGAGGAAATGGAACACCCTGCTCTTAGCGAACACCAAGCCCTCGTCTGAGTGAAAAGTAACACTAGCTTGGAGCTATAAAAATAATCCTGCAATATGAGGAGAAAATAGCACTGTATGGATACAGGAGGAAAGTTTAATTGCAAGAGCTTTCCTGAACAAAAGAAAAATAGGTGTTAATAAACAACCATTCTGTAATTGTAAAATTAAAAAAAAAAAAAGGTCCATCAAAAACATATGGAGGATGGAATGAATACACACAGGTTTTCCAGCAGCCGGTGAATATCAAGGCCCCACAGCAAAAACCACCAAATGCTGAAAGTTGGTATTCCCCAGAATGTTTGCCTTCTCCTGCCAATAAGTTAAAACATAGGCAACTAGTTTATGCGCTTTGCATTTTACCTCAGAGCTAGCAAAAGAGATAAGCCCAGCATGGTTGGTGTGGCTCAATAGTTGAGAATTGATCTATGAGCCAGGAGATCACAGTTCAATTCCCTGTCAGGGTAACATGCCCAGGTTGTGGGTGCAGAAGGCAGCAAATAATCAATGATTCTTTCCTATCATTGATGTTTCTATCTCTCTCTCCTTCTCCCCTCCTCTCTGAGATTAATAAAAATATATTTTAGAAAAGATATAACCCCACCCCAAACCCCCCAAAATAAATCTAAAAGCTAATCATAAAATAAAAAATACCAAATCCAATAAAAATTTATAAAATGAGTACAGGATCTACACTAATAAAAGAGTAACATGCTAACTGACTGTACCTTTGTGACACCCACCAGCCAATCAGGAATGAGCATGCAAATTAACCCACCAAAGATGGCATGTTAATTTGCAAACAGAGGCATCCAGAGGCTGGAGGTGGGGCAGGATGCTTATGTCGTTGCCATAATGATGATGCAAGCATTCTACACCATCCCAGCTGCTCCAGGCCTCTGGGCAGCGTGGGAAGGTAGAACGGCAGCTCCGGGCAGAGAGAAGGCGGTGCCAGCAGCCAGGGGAAGGAAGGCCCATTCTTGCATGAATCTACATGCATCAGGCCTCTAGTTGTATAATATAAGAATAATGGGGGGTGGGAGGGAGTTGTTAGAATTACCCAAATGAAAATTCAATGAAAGAACTGGAAGGTAAAGTCTAGGAAGAGAAAGATATAAGTGGAAAACATTAACAAAATTAATCCCAATCTTGAGTTTAAGAAAGTTTAGATGGGAGAAACACATTTGGGTGGTAACTAAGGCCATAGCCAATAATTCACTAATGAGAGAGAGAATGAGAGAGACAGAGAAAGAATTATTTGAGAAGAGGTCCAAACCAACCCTTCTAGAACTCAACAATGTAGTGATCTAGAAGATTATGAACCTGCAAAGCAGACAGAAGAGTAGCTGGAAAGATCAGGGATTAAATGAGATTGAGAAATTTCCCAAATCATAGACGGTGAATGGTCAATGGTTCTACATCAGACAATATTGGAGAGAGGTCAACTTTGATGAGATTTTAACACAACTAATGTAAAGTTCAGGTAACTGCTGAATTTATCAAAAGCTAATTTGGTGATATGTTGAGCTAAAAGTTCAATTTTAGGGCAGAAATGAGCAAATGGAAATAGTGAGAGGCAGCGTCAGGAGGAGAGAGGCAGAACTCATCTACAACATGGTAAAAAATATCTACCCACAGCCCAAAATGTTCCTCAAGTGAAACAAGGAACAAGTATTGTCAGTGTCATCAAGATCACATGTAACTGATGTATTGGGGAATATCACTTCCTTGTGTAGAAAGATAAGACTGTTTTAGTCCAACAGTGCTGAAAATTGAGCTCTCTCTTACAGGGCATGTTCTCTGCTGTCAGATGTTACAATTATGCAGGCGACATGAATCCTTTCAGCCTCAGTCCTATTCGTGTTAAGATCGAAGACTCACTGATTTAAAAATCCATCTGTGCTGTGTTTGATGTGTGTACATTTGGGGAAGATTAGTGTTTGCAGTATATATCACTCCAGCGCTTCCCATGGGAGTGAGACAGGGCCTCTCAGGGAGAGGGACACCACTTTATCTGGTGATTGTCATGTCTATTGGGCTAACGTTGACCAGTTCTTCTGTTTTTACCACGTTTGTTGGATTCTTTCAGAGGATGCTACGGGGTAGCCAGTCTGGAGATTCACCATTTCCTCTCTCTTTCTGCACTGGTGAGCCACCATCGAGCTTTCTGCTATGGGACCAACAGAGAGAGCCTCAAGCTCAACAACCATAGTGCTTTCTTTCCACTGTGGTTTCACACTGGGAACGCAGGTTGCTCATAGCAAGTCTTTTTTCTGCTCCAGCTACTCTCTCTCTCTTTCTCTCTCTCTTCTCCCCTCTTCCCTTATTTGGGTAATAATGTAATACCAAGTGAACATCAGAGCACAATTCACTTGAGAGTTGATCACCATTATCCAACGAAGAGGTCGGGTAAAAAGTCCAGATACCCCAAATCTTTCCACTGATTCCTACTCATTCCACCCCAGTGTGGACTGAAGAGAGAACAGCCACTCTTCATCATCACCACTTCTCTGAAACAAACCTTTCTTATCAAGGAGGGTGTCAGGACTGGGGGAAAGAATTATTCTGACTTTCCTGGCTGGCACATCTCAGGATCTAAGGCAGTTGTTCTCAACCTGTGGGTCGCGACCCCTTTGGGGGTTGAAGGACACTTTCACAGGGGTTGCCTAAGACCATCGGAAAACACAGGTATTTACATTATAATTCATAACAATAGCAAAACTACAGTTATGAAGTATGGTTGGGGGTCACACAACATGAGGAACTGTATTAAAAGGTCGCGACATTAGAAAGGTTGAGAACCACTGCTCTAAGGGGACTAGACTGGCCTCCCAACCTCCCAATCAGGCATCTATTCTCTTCTCAGGGGCAGGCAGTAGTCACCAGTGTTATCATTTGGCATCCAAATTTATTCTATTGCCCTTGTATTCCCCATAATCATTTAACACTGTTACCTGAATTTATCACTATTACCTGAATTCTGTCCAATAGAATAAGATGGCAAACAGGGGAAGTTATAGCATATGTGAGCTTAAAGAAAAAAAATGCAATCGTTTTGTAGCTGATAGGACAATTTAGAAAATACATGCAAAAAAATAAAAATGTGCAGGTACTAATTGCTGATAAACTTGAGCAAGTTTGTTCTTAAATGAACATGGAGAAATCGCATTCACTCTTTGTCAGAGTGTAGTGAATTGAGTATCACCAGACTTAGCTGATTACGATGTCAATTCAGTTCAATAATTTTAAAAACTTTTACAGATTATAGCAAGTCTTCAAATGCTCATATCATTGGATCCTGTGATTCTATTTCAAAAAATCCATCCTAAAAATAATTTAAAAAATAGGTAAGACATTATATTCTAAAAGGGTTGTTAATGGCATATTTAACATTGATAAAAATGATAATATCATGGAATAGTTTAAAATGTGACATTTTCTCACAATACATTATTACACAGCCATAAGATATATTTATATGTTCTCCTCACAATATAAAAAATACTGAATGCAATGTTAAAGGAAAAAAGCAGGAACTGATTTGTCTGTAAACCAGATTGCACATAACATTTAAAACCAGATCCTTTCTGTCTCAAGAGCAGCTGAGACAAATACTCAGCACATCCTAAATTTCTACCCCTAATATTGTGCAGGCCATTCCTGCAGATCATAAAACTAGTTTGTTGCCTATTAGTTCAGTCTACCTGGAGGCTATAAAAGTGATAGTATGTGTTGGCAAGAATCATCATTGTTCTTTGCATCCCCCCATCTGAGAGCAGGGCGTGTGTCTCCCTATCCAAGCCAAGTGAAATGGGTTTCCATAAGGCAGGGAGAGACTGGCATGGGTCCTGCGATATGTTGGCTTAGTTACCAAAGAAAAAGGAAAACAAAGCTGACCTTTCACCCATGGTGGAGCAGGGATGCAGCCCAAAGGGCCATCTCCGTGGAAGGAATGGAAGCTGAAAGCCCAGAGGCTGTGGGAGGGTGATGGGTAAGCCACCTGCTGGTGACAAGATGTTGATTTCACCAAGCCAGCATGGCTCAGAGGTTGAGCATTGACCTATGAACCAGGAGGTCAGGGTTCCATGCCTGGGTTTCTGGGCTGATCCCCAGTGTTGGGGCATGCAGGAGGCAGCTGATCAATGATTCTCTCTCATCGTTGACATTTCTATCTCCCTCTCCCTTCCTCTCTGAAATCAATAAAAATATATTTTTTAAAAAAGACAAAGAAACTATAGAGAATATTAATAGAAGTTATTGGATAATAGATGGAGGGGTAACTTTCCTTCTTCACACATTTTGTACATTCTGTTTTTATGTGAAACATTATCTCTATATATAAAAGCCTAAGTAAGCTAATGAACTAACAGATAAAAGACCCATCTATCATTCACTATGATGCGCACTGCCCTCTGATGGTCAGTGCACTCCCACAGTCAACCTCCCAGGACTAGCCAACATTCTGGGTCCCTCCCCATGGCCAGCTGGCCCCAATTGACCCCATGGTCCCTCTTCCTGGCCAGCCAACCTCCTGAGGTCCCTCCCCCTGCAGCTCAACTTCCTGTGGCCCAGATTGGCCCCAATTGCTGGCCAGATTGAGGAACCCCTCCCGTGCACAAATTTGTGCACCAGACCACTAGTTAATCATAAAATCATAAAATATGCAAAATTAGGCTGAAGAGGTAGAAAAGTAATTCCAAATCTGTAATTTCCAAATCATCCTCCACCACTATATTGGAACTAAAATTTTCTAATCAAGTACCAGTCCTGGGACTTAGCTAGTGTGAACTTTGTACACTCCAAATCTCTCATGTATACTGTGACAATTTTTATCACTGACCTTGGCTAAAGGAATATTGGAAGATATTTTTCAAACGAATGAGATAAATTATGCAAACACATAGTACCAGGCCATTATGGTGCATATATTAGGTATTAAATTAAGTGACAAAAAATTATTTTTTCTGAGGACTGTTGCTTATTCGTAGACTAAATATGAACGAGTGTCTCTAAAATGAGCAAGGCTTGCACTAATGATCTAACTAGAGCTGAATGAATGATGGATGCTGTCTATTCACTGGGCAAACACAGAACCCTCTACAGCCCCCACCATAAAATATAAAATATAAAAGACCCATTGGATAAAAAATGTTCATTGCAACAGAGGAAGGATTCCTTTTTATTATTTATCTTTGTCAACACTGACTCCTGCTTCCAACTGAATGTGCCACTGACCTTCTCATAGTCACTGTACACCAGCTCGGTGCCCTTCATTGCTGTGAACACAGGCCCTGGGTTTTCTCTCGGTGCCCTACATCAGGCAGGGTGCTTAGCGGGAAAGGTGCCATCTTTTGCCATTTCAATTTGGTTTTCACGCACCGGGCTTTCCCCCAACTCTGAACGTGCTCTGCTCGTTGGGCGTGGAAGTCATTAGAAGGTTCAGTGGTTAAATATTTGTTGCAAGTGGTTCCAAAATAAATTGTCACTTTTGAAGACAGATGGGGATAGAGACACAGATGGGTAATAGAGGCATGAGACAGGGGCTGATGGGGAAGGAGACAAAGAAACGCTGACGCCATTCTTCACTGAAAGGAGACAGAGGACTACCTGGAAGGGTAGTGGAAGCCCATAAAGGACTAAGTGGTAATCATCAGGCGCATTATGGTCTTCAATGGCAGGCACTTTATGAGACAAAGGAGTCAATATAAGCATCACATTTGCAAACCAAAGTCGAAGCTATTGTTTCATTTGTCAAGGTGTGAGCCCGCAGAGGAGAAACATTGCAAGCACTGATTGAAGCCAAGCTAATCTTTGTGAGCTTGTCCGTTTATTCGAAACATTAAACTTAATTGATGCTTCAAAACATTGCTTTTTCTTTCCCATCTTAGTTGTTCTAACTCCAGCCACGGCCTTGCTGGTGGTTCCTTTTATTAGACTCTTTAAAGCCTCCTGAGTGAAGGTAATGTGTGTCCTCACCATCCCCACTTGGCGTATTGATATGTGACAGTCCCCAAGTTCTCCATGTATATTTTTATTTATGTTTATTTTAAAGAGAAATTTATGTCACAGATTTATTTTGCTCTTTAGAAAAACAATCCCGGGTATGTGTTGTTATCTGGCTCCAAACATTATTGTGCTGTGTTAGATGTTTTGTTTTTAATGATTGTCATCTAAAGCAGTGGTTCTCAACCTTCCTAAGGCCGTGACCCTTGCATACAGTTCCTCATGTGGTGGTGACCCCCAACCATGAAATTTTGCTACTGTTATGCATCGTGATATAAATATCTGCATTTTCCGATGGTCTTAGGTGATCCCTGTGAAAGGGTCTTTCGACCCCCAAAGGGGTCAAGACCCTCTTTAGAACTGCTGATCTAAAAAGTGAAGAAGAAAGAAAGTGGTGACTGGTGGCTGTCACTGCTGGGTACCTTCTCTCCCTGGCTTTCCACTGGTGAGTTACAGGCTGAAGGTGAGGTGGAGCCTCCATCCAGCAGAAAGGACAGGAAGTGCCTTGGGGCTGGTTCTGGCTGTTGTGGGTATTTGAAGTTCCTGGAAATGTTTTTGCGTTTGTTTGTTGTTCATTTCACTTATCTTTCTCATATGGGACTGTTTCCAGTGCTTTCTCATGAGTCCTCCCAGGGGTAGGTTCAGTGTTGCTCCCTTTTTTTAATATAAGGATATTTTTATTGATTTCAGAGAGGAAGGAAGAGAGAGAGAGAGAGAGAGAAAGAAACATCAATGTGAGAGAGAATCATTGATTGACTGCCTCCTGCATGCACCCACTGGGGATCGAGCCCACAACCTGGGCATGTGCCCCCAACTGGAATCAAACCCGGGACCCTTCCGTCTGCAGGCAGATGCTCTATCCACTGAGCCAAACCAGCGAGGGCGAGATCACTTCTTTAGGAGCTTGGCATTATTTGCTCCTCAAACATCCACCCCTAGTACAGGACAGAATGGGGTTTGTATGGGCAGTGCCCTCTGAAAGGTGCTAATGATAATACCTCCTAGGCTGTGAGGTTAAGGAAATGAATGTGGCCCGAGCACTGAGAAAACGCCTGGCTCAGACCTAGCCCTCTGTAAATGATGACAGTAACTCATGGGTGGTTCTGCTACATTCCAAGGTAGATATCCTTTTGAAAGGAATTTTTAGGGGTGAAATAGGCAGGTTTAGGGAATTTTAGAAATGAAGGGATCCATGGAAAAAGCACAGGGCTGCAGAGCTGCAAAGGGTACATTTCCATAAGACAAGGGAGCTGGGAGCTGCAGAAGTTACATTTCCATATGATAAGAGAGCTGGGAGAGCAAAAGGTACACATTTACAAAATAAAGGGAAGGAAGCCCAGAGCAAATAGAACAATAAGGGAGAAGAAAAAGGGAACCTCACATACTTCAGGTAAGACTTGAGCTCAGAAGTTGCTATAGTGACCAAATCAAGGGGGCGGGGGAGATAGTGACAAATTGGAAGGGAGATCAAGGCACAAAGATCTGCAATTTTTATAAACAGTGGAAAAGGGGACTTGATGGGACTCTCCCCCTCCCCACATGGGAGTCTGTGCTTGTTCCTCAGTAAATTTCCACCGTTGCTGTACCATCTGCGGTCCGTGGGTTCATTCTTCGACTCCACCAGACAAGAGCCCAGGAACCATCCTGCCCCGGGAACACTGCATATTTCCAGTCCAGATTTCCTGTTTCACTTTGATGTTATGTTCAAATACAGTGGTACCTCGAGATACGAGTGCCCTAACATACGAGATTTTTGAGATAGGAGCCGTCGAGCGAGCGATTTTTGCTTTGAAATATGAGCAACATTTGAGATAGGAGTCATCGCGCGGATCGGCCGGCTGCACACGACCCACCAGTTTACCGCGACTCGAGCGTCTCAGTTCCCAGGCCTCAAGGTTACGGAACGAATTAAACTTGTATCTCGAGGTACCACTGTATTCTACAACAGTATTTCTCTGGGCACTCACCAACTGAGAATCAGTTGGGTGTTTACTAAAATGGAAAACTTACGGATAATATCCTAGATTTCCCAATCAAAAATTCTATAGAGTTTAAAGAAATCTCACTTTTCAATAAATTTTGCACATGAAATATTTAAGCACACTAAAATTTGAAAAGTCTCCTCTAATCTGGTCAGGTTTATTTGCATAGTTTATGATGTGGTTTTTAAAGGTGAGGTGTAAATAATTAAAGATTTTAATGGTAGTAGAGATGATGGGGAAAACAAAAATGTATCTTTGTTAACTGGTGTGTTATTTGGATTTTTATACTATTGCAAGTCAAACACGTAGGTTATAAGAAATAAGATGAAGATTCTTACTCCCTATTTTAAAATGTTGATCACATACATATTTAAACATTTGCTGTAATGGTAGAGCTGAGTCTCGGCTTTCCTACAGTCACAAATCTATAAGAATTTTTATGTTCTGGATAATTAGCTCTCCTAAACTATTACTGAGGATGCCACAGGTATGAGTCAAGGACTGCTATCTATATTGTTCTTAAGCTCATTTAAAAGCAATTTTCCCCTTTTCCAAGGCCAAGGAGAACTGGAGAACCCTGATCACTGAAAACATGACTAATAGGAGATGACCAGCAGATAGTGGAGCAAGCAATGAGCTAGAATAAAGGGGAACTTTCAAGTGTCCGGTCAAGTTCACCTGTCAGCAGTCAGCAATGTCTTAGCAAATCTCAGGTGTAAGGGAAGATATGTGATACATCAAACATCTCCTCTCCTCTCTCAACCACTAACTTCCTTCCCCTCTCTCCACTGTTTCCTCTCTGTTTCTCTACCGCACAGGTATTATTACTGATCCGACATATCATTTAATCAAAAAAGACGATATGTATAGCCAAAATGCGTTGCTGCTTTATTTAAATAAGAAAAAAAATGCATTAGTAAACCCATTTAGTTTCATACCTGTTATCCAATTATTTTGATACCTCTAAGTCAGTCACTTTTCCGCTGAAATAGTCTCTTTGCATCCGATCTAAACGCTTCAAATGCATAGGCTGCTCTTCAGAAACAATGCAAGGAACATTTTTCAGAGTGCTAGATTACCTGTCGCATAATTAGATCCTGGAGAGCCTTCTAAAGGTAATCAAATTTGAAGCTGGGTTTCTGTTGTAAATCAAAATATGTCAAAGGTCTAGCCAATGAAAACATCGCTTTTCAATGTGGCCTTATGCTTTGGATTGTAACATTTATTTTTGAAATAACGGCTCCTGCTTCATGTCCGTGAAATCCATGAAAGAAAAAGCATGATGTAATACTCAAATTCAATCAGATCAACGCCGAAAAGACATTTAGTTTTCGTACAAACGTGTTTTAGATGTTTGAAAAGCACAGTGACAGAGTCTCCCATGGTCTGCCTCAGAGATCTTCCTGGCACGTTTCATACCGCACTGTATTCATTACTGCCATCCACTGCGGCCGTCTCTCTGCACAGGCGTGGAGTTTTTAACCATGACAGGTAACAACTTACTCTCGGCTATTGGACAAAACCCAGAAACGCAAGGTGTTACTGCTTTATTGAGCAGTCCAACCTCAATGCAGTCCACGTGTTTTTTAGAAACATACCTCTAAGTATTTGAACGCAGAAGGAAAATATGTTAATATTTCAGACACGGGAAAACTAAGTCCCAATCAATTTTGTTTCTAAGTTTATCTTACCATCAGCCTTACGAGCGAGTTGCTAGGCTATTCCTATTGTATAGATAGGAAACTGGGACACAGAGAGAATAAACACATAATCCTGAGGCAGGAAGAGAGAGACATCCTGTATCCCAGATCTGCTAGGATGATACCCATGGCTTTCATGAAAGCAATAACCATCAAACACACAGGACTTCTTTCCGTGGCTCAGAAGTGGAGCTGAAATATCATTGCTTATTATCGGGGCGCCATCCATGAGTGCTAATGATGAAGGAGGGTCAGTGGCATTTCTCACCATGAACGTGGGCTGGTGCTGTCACTAAGCAGGTTCCTTTGACTCAAGCAGGCTGCTGCTAACCTCACTCAGAGCCACTGCAGGTGTGAGCACAGGTGACACCTGGGGGCGTGCTGGTTGCCCTGAGAGTCCTAGACTGTCTTTCCACACATCACACCTCCTCTGAGGAGAAATTCAGTGAACAATGGCTCATGGGTATTCAGCGCGCCTTAGAGAAAATCTCCTCACCAATGGGCTTTTCCTGATGGCTTGTATTTTCATGATGGCTTGTAGTTTTAGAAATGAGTCTCCAAGTCAGCCACCAATGTCAAAGTCTTCAACATCATGACTAAGGTCAGTTTCCAAATTGTAGCTATTGTGAATTGTGCTGCTATGAACATAGGGGTGCATAAATCCTTTCTGATTGGTGTTGGTAATTTCTTAGGAAAAATTCCTAAGAGTGGGATTGCTGGGTCAAACGGGAGATCCATTTTTAGTTTTTTGAGGAGACTCCATACTGTTCTCCACAGTGGCTGCACCAGTCTGCATTCCCACCAGCAGTGCACAAGGGTTCCTTTTTCTCCGCATCCTCGCCAACACTGCTCGTTTGTTGATTTGTTGATAATTGCCATTTTGGAAACAGCCGAGGTGCCCGTCAGCAGATGAGTGGATCAGAAAACTGTGGTACATCTACACAATGGAATCCTATGCTGCCATTAAAAAGAAGGAACTCTTACCATTTGCAGCAACCTGGATGGAACTGGAGAGCATTATGCTAAGTGAAATAAGCCAGTCAATGAAACAAAAAATACCACATGATCTCACTCATTTGTGGATAATAAAGAACATTGTGAACTGATGAACAAAAGGATAGACACAGAGGCAGTAAAGCATCAAACAGACTGTGAAATTATAGCAGGAAGATTAAGGAGAGGTGGGATAGATAAGAGATCAATCAAAGGACTTGTATCTATGTATATAAGCATAACCAATGAACATAGACACTGGGAGGTCGGGGTATGCCTGGGAGGGAGGGGGGGCAATGGGGAAATATGTATACATGTAACACAATAAAAAAAAAAAGACTGAGGTCAGGGTAAATCACTTCTATATTTACATTTACCTTGATGTAACACTTTTAAGATGAACCCTCCAAAATGCAAATGAGGTGCAGAACAACTGTAGGAGAAATAATCACGTGAGCTAATGTTTTCAGACATACCTGAGGGTGCATGCTGCCATGTTGCTGCGACCCTAGAACATGTGTTGCTTGACCTTTGTATTCCAATATCCAAGGTTCTTGTGCAAAGTTCCCCAAGACCCTCCCATTAGAATTTAAACAAAAGACAACTTTTTCTTGTGACTGTGGGGATGTAAACATGTCGATGATATGTTCTTTTTCCATGAGTGACCAGACATTATTAAGGTATGGACAGAAATACAGTACAAAGTCATATTTGCTCAATGCTCTACGGACACCTCAAAAGTCCTCTAACGTTACAGCCATACTCTTGTCACCTCTAAAGCTTTTCTCCCAGATGATCACATGAATCCTTTTTTTTTAAAAAAAATATTTTATTGATTTTCCACAGAGAAGAAGGGAGAGGGATAGAAAGTCAGAACCACCGATGAGAGAGAGAGAGACATCGATCAGCCGCCTTCTGCACGCCCCACACTGTAGATGCGCCCGCAACCAAGGTACATGCCCCCGACTGGAATCGAACCTGGGACCCTTCAGTCCGCAGGCCGATGCTCTCTCCACTGAGCCAAACCGGTCTCGGCACATGAATCCTTTTGTCACCTCCTCCACACCCGTGCTCCACAGTCACATTTTCGGTGACACCCTTGCTGACCAAGTTCTGTCCACGTAGAGTCCTACACCAGCACTCTTTCTCATCCCTTTAGGTTTTATTTTTCTACATTATAATTATCACCTTCCAATATACTGCATACCTACATTTTATTAATTAATTTATTTGCTGTGTCTCTACTCCTACTAGAATGGAAGTTTCTTAAAAGCAGGATTTTTTGTTGTTGTTGTTATTTTTATTTTTCCCTGTACATTCAGGGCCTAACACAGGCCTGGCACCTAGAGGTATTCAGCAAAAACATTGAATAAATGAATGAGTGAGTGAATGAATGAATGAAATGCTAGAAAATAGGAACCGTATGAAGTCAAGAAGGAGAAATCATTTCCAGTTGAGGAGATTAGGACATCTTGGAGAAGAGATTACACGAGTGGATCATTATAAACATGCCTAATTATGATAAAGGGAGGAAGTTTCCGAGGAAGTCTAAGATTTGTTAAAATGTAGATCAGTGGTTCTCAACCTTTCTAATGCCATGACACTTTAATACAGTTCCTCATGTTATGGTGACCCCCAACCATAAAATTACCTTCATTGCTACTTCATAACTATAATTTTGTTACTGTTGTGAATCGTAATGTAAATATCTGTGTTTTCCAATGGTCTTAGGTGACCCTGCTTGCCGTTATCAACCCACAGGTTGAGAAGCACTGATATAAGATGATGTTATACAAGCTCAAGCTCTTGTTGACATAATAGACTCTGTGCAGGTTTAGAAAATGGTGAGTAATGGCCCAGCCATGTCACCCAAAACCCCAAGATTCTTGTGGAAGATCTAACGCACCTCAGAAAAAAATCACCCAGAATTGTGTCTAAAGGACATGAGGAATCTCTGAGAGTATTAAGAATTTGCAGTATCTTAAAACTGAGATCCTGTAAGCAATACCTAAGTATATCATAAGGAAATAAAACAGGGTCACCGAAAAGTTAGAACTCAGCTAGAGGCCCATTTATGAATGTGAATGAAGTGTGAAAAAATAAACAAGACATTTAAAATAAGTGGCATTCTTAAGTGAGAGAAAATAGTCTCAGTGCCTTATAAAAACTTAACATTTCGCCTTCTCTTCTCTTATGCATGGAAGAATTTCCCCCCAAAATAGCATCGCATACAGACTGGAGCACTGATTTCCGCCAAAGTACATCTTAACGGACAAATGTAAAACCACATTCAACTTTGGCTTCTATGCCATGGCAAGCATCGATGCTGCTGCCAGTACCAACTGTTGCCCCAGTGGGCAGTGGAGGGGAAACACAGGAGCTACAAATCCTGGCTCATAATGAGTAGGACGTTTTCAGCAGAAATCAATACATTCCAGCTCTAATGAAAAGTACGCCTATGCACAGTCAATGGTAACGAAATGGATCTAGGAAATTAAAAGCACGTCTGGCCGCAGTCTCCCAGTAAATAAATTGCAATTGTTTCTGGAACCCAAAGGGGAAACTTCAATGATGGCTCAGATGATACACACATTAAGCTCTTCTCCAGGAGAGAACCTTCATTTTATAGCCCGTAATGACTTTTATTTTTTTAATATATGTTATTGATTTTTTACAGAGAGGAAGGGAGAGGGATAGAGAGTTAGAAACATCGATGAGAGAGAAACATTGATCAGCTGCCTCCTGCACACCTCCTACTGGGTATGTGCCCGCAACAAGGTACATGCCCTTGACCGGAATTGAACTTGGGATCTTTGAATCCTCAGGCCGAGGGTCTATCCGCCGAGCCAAACCGGTTAGGGCTATCATGACTTTGAAAGGGTACGTTTTATATGCTGAGATTGAATTTCTGAAAATCCAGGAATTCTCCTCAACAATTTCATATCACTGCACCAGATCATGAAATATGCTGTATTTCAAATGTATCTTTAATGGTTAAAGAAAAAAAAATCTGCAGCTAATGATAATATTATACATTGAACATTTTTACAAAAGTGGTATAAGTATATATTTTTTGGAAAGTCCACTATCAGTCTCTTGGAAAATAATATTATATTAACAAAAAAACAAAAAAATGAGCGGGGGGTGGGGGGAGGGGCGGGGCGGGACTTAGTCATGCCAAACTCAAAGAAACTTCCAGATGCAATATATTTCTGAAGCAATTCCACTGACCTTTTGCAACTATTCCCAAAGGGGCCAATTCTGAAGAATGACAATTAAAGATACAAACTGCTTTCATTATTATCTGCTTGTACACTCCCAAAGCATGCATAGATAATAACAATAAATATGGGCTAAAATACGTGATGTCTGTTATTAGCTATCAACAGAAGAGAGTTAGATATTGAAATATAATAAAAAGACATGCTTACTTACTCAAATGAAATCTTTGTCGGTCATCTACCATAAACCATGTGCAATTAAAACCTGATTTTAATGTCTAAGAGTCACAAATTAATTAAATATTCAAAACAGTATTAGGATTGCTGACGGAAGGATTGGGTTCATATTTACTTGTATCTTATTTTCTTTCAAACTGAGGATTATTGCAACTTTGGCTAAAGTGCTTTCCAGCCACGCTAATACCAATCACAACATTTCCTCAGAGCACGTTCTCTTAAGATCAACTTCTCAGGATGCAGGAAACTCCTGGAAAGAGTATGAAATTGTCACTGTCTTCCAAGAAAAGTCATGAATGCTGGAAACTGATATGTGCTCCTGTTAAAGTTTGTTTTGTTTTGTTTTTTCATATATTTTATTGATTTTTTACAGAGGGCAAGGGAGAGGTATAGAAAGTTAGAAACAGCAATAAGATAGAAACATGGATCAGCTGCCTCCTATATGCCCCCTACTGGGGATGTGCCTGCAACCAAGTACTACATGCCCTTGATCAAAATCGAACCTGGGACCTTTCAGTCCACAGGCTGACACTCTATCCACTGACCCAAACCGGTTTCGGCCTACTGTTAAAGTTTTGATTCTCAATATTCCTGTCTGACACTTTTCTCTCAGTAAGATCCACTCGATTCTCTAGATATTCCCAGAAACACAATGTAAGATGCTACATCATGATGAGTAATAAAACTAAGCCTGGGGTCACTAGATAATGAATGACACACACACCCCTTTTATTTTCTTATCAGCAAACACACATCACCCACATACATCCTCTCCATTATTTTCTAAAAATGCAAATTCTTCATCCAATAGACACATACATCTCTAGTGAGATAATGGAATTATTGCTGGAAGTGCAAACATGTCAAACTATCACATTTGGGTCCAAATGTATTACAGAGGCGGGGTAAGATGGAGAGAACAGAGATGCACACGCTGAAGATCACAGGAAACGTCATTGGGATTGAAATGCAAAGAGACGCTCAGAGTCTCTATAGAGGAGCCAAAAGCAAACATTCAATCTCACTGTTTATCTGAGACAAATATTTGACAAGCCACGTAATGACCAATGCGGAATATCCACCTCAAATTGAAGAGTCACCAGGCTGCAATGTACATGTTTGGTTTGTGGAGTTCGGACCTCCATCACATCCTCGATAAAAGGAAGGACTGCATTTTCTGGGTGCCGAACCAACCTGGAAAGCACCCTTGATGATGTCAATTTTCTTTTTAAAATGACAGGATTTTATACTATTGAAAAGTTTCATTTTTTCACGCAAGCTTGCATTGTGCCTTTGATGAATAGGATGGGACTTTTTTAGAATGAATACGACCAATTTTTCCCTTACATGCCATTTCGGTTACATTATCAAATGTGTGCAGTATCAAAGCCAGGCCCAGTTGTACAACAACAATTGTGAATCCTCTTTTCCTCCCACAAATACAAACACTGATCAAACAACTGCGCCCTTTAATTCCCATCAAATGTTCCTACCTTTGCAGCCTTTCATGAAAGGCCTTAACTTACTGTTAAGAATTCGCTTGTATTCAATAATTTATAGATTCCATCAAATGTATAAATGGCCTCACCGAAGTTTTCCACTTACCCACACAGCATTTTTTCTGTAGTACCATTTCCCAAATGATATTTTGTTCAACATTAATTTCATGAATGTGTGCTAAATGATTGTTTTAGAATAAAACAAAAGGATGGAGACTGCATTGGCAATATTTTCTCCTGAAATTTGTGATTTTATTTTTTTAAATATATTTTTATTGATTTCAGAAAGGAAGGGAGAGGGAGAGAGATAGATACATTAATAATGAGAGAGAATTATTGATTGCCTACCTCCTGCGCACACACACTGCCTTCAACCCGGGAATATGCCTTGGCTGGGAATCAAACAATGTCCTCCTCCTCCTGGTTCATAGGTCAATGCTCAACTACTGAGCCATGCTGGGGGCTGGACTGAAATTTGTTTTTTTAAATAATGGGAGAGCTGAGACTGGTTTAGCTCAGTGGAGAGAGCATCAGCCAGGTTCAATTCTGGTCAAGGGCACGTACCTTGGTTGCAGGCACATCCCTAGTAGGGGGTGTTTAGGAGGAGGCTGATTGATGTTTCCCTCTCACTGGTATTTCTGACTCTCTATCTCTTTCCCTTCCTCTCTGTAAAAAATTAATAAAATATATTAAACAAATAATAATGGGAGAAAAATTTATGAATTATGAATCTGTCATTAATAAATGGAGTTTAATAAATGGCAGGTCCAGAATGCATAAGAAAAAAAACTGGTTTTCCCCATTAATAAGTTGTGAACCACACCTGAGATTAGGGAAGGCCACATGAAGGTGGACTTGCTCGGATGTGTGTCCAATTTTATGTTTCTATGAGTATGTACTTTTATTTTTATTTTTTACATATATATTAATTTCAGAGAGGAAGTGAGAGGGAGAAAGAGAAAGAAACATCAGTGATGAGAAAGAATTAGTGATCAACTCTTAATCCAGGTAAATGCCTTTACCAGAATCATACTGTGACCTCCTGGTTCATGAGGCAACGCTCAACCACTGAGCCGCAGTGATCAGGCCATATTTTAAGTTTTATTTTTAATGTATAGTAAATATTTCTACAAAACTCCTTATCCCATAGCTCTAGGGTTAAAATAAAGTTGTTTTTTGTTGGTTTTTAATTTTCTTTTTCTTTCTTTCCTTTTTTGAAATTTTATTTTATTTTTTCCATCACCATTTATCCCCTCTATGCCCTCTTACCAAATTATCATGTCTCTCAAATTGTTTATGAAAGATAAAAATGAAACGTGATACTCAAAAGTAAAGGTCATGGATGACACCCTCCTCTTTCTAACATTTTGGATAAAACTATTCCAGAAAAAAAAAGAAAATTGTTGGCCTTTATCTTAGTCCATTGCGACATATTTCATAGGCACAAAATATGCAGTTTCCATACTTCTTTTTCTAGACCATATACCTGCGCAAGAGCACATCTCCTTGTTACACTGAAATGAAAAGAAAAATGAAAGAAAGTACACAGACACTTGGTTTAATGTCTGCTTCGAAGATTAAAAAAGGACCTGCTTTCTACCATTTGACATATACATGATATAAAGGTCCCAAACACAGTCTTCATTTTAACGTATTTTCTATTAGTCATATTTCATAAGAATAATATAAAATGAAAGATGTTTTACTTTCTCTTTATACAATTTAGTAATGACTATACAATGAAATATCATTGTTTTTTCTGGCAAAGATTTAGGAAGGCAAATATGTGTGGAGATTGGAGGGAATGAATCTTTCAGCCACATGCCCCTGTAGATTCGAACTGAATAACAATAGAGGAGCAGGATGAATTATGAAGAGACACAAGCGGTGCAGACAAACGTGGTATGTCTGCATAGGAGCCCCGAGAATGAAAATACAGTGCCTGCTTTAGAGACACACACTCCAGACAAACGTGTACCTTGCCCCCCCTACCCCTAACCCACCCCCCAGCACACACGGGCACCCTCCAATTTCTGCCCTGAGTTGGAATTTTGACTCAACTTGCTTCAGCCACTTGACAAGGAAGGAACCCCAGCGGTGTGGCAAAGAGGATGGGGCTGTTCTTTCTTAGCTCCTCTTTAGTGGGAGAGAAGTGCTCAGTATCACAGTCTGGGACAGGGACTTAGGACAAAAAAGACAGGGATTTCGAGAATATTTTGTACCAGTTTGATTATAAATGACATAATAAAAATGTTGTAAGTTCCCTATAATCGCTTCACCAGAGAAATAGTACAGTGTAAAGGGGTTATGTTGTCAACACGGGCTGAATCTAAATTCTCTTTCTGCTACTTGTTGCCACAATTTCCTCATCCATATAAAACAGAGATAACAACACAGCTGTTATTGGATCTAAACACTCTCAATAAGAAGACCAAACTTTAAACACCACTGGGAAGGAAAACTATAGTCAATTATAATATGACACAAAGCTCTCTTAACAGTTAGAATTTGTGTGCTATTGAAAAGCTTTTAGAATTACTTATAGATAGGTGCTTCTAATTATATACCCCTCTTATCCTATATAATAAAAGGGTAACACGCAAATCAACCAAACCGTGGAACGACCGGTCGCTATGACGTGCACTGACCACCAGGGGGCAGATGCTCAATGCAGGGGCTTCCCCAGTCCACAGGCCCCACTTGCCTGATTGGGGCCTGCCAGCCAACCCCTCAGTCCCTCCCCCAGCAGGCAGGCTCCCGTTGCCTGATGGGGAACAGGTAATGGGGGCAGGTGGTGCCAGGCCAAGGCCCCGGCCCTGCCAGTCACCCCACACACAGAGGGCAACCCACGGTACGGGGGCAGGGCTGGCAAGTGGGCAGGAATGGATAACTTCTCCCTCAGTCCCTCCCCCTGGCCTGCGGGCTCTGATCACCCAATGGGAAATGGAGAGCCAGGGGTAGAAGGTGGCAGGGGGCGAGGCCAGCTGCCAGCAGCCAAGGAAGATGGCCCTGATTGCAGGCCAGGCCTAGGGATGGTATCTGTGCATGAATATCGTGCACTGGGCCTCTAGTGCACATATAAAAAGGAGATATAAGCAACATACAACTCGCTTAGATATTTCTATGACTTCCTCATATTCAGATTCAAATTTTCTGAATCACATCTTGAATTCGATTCATCTAAGCCTGAGTTTTCTTTAGAGCATTGACCATTGTGCTCTCAAAAGTGTCAATGTTCCGGTGGGGTGGCTCAGTGGGTTGGAGCATTCTCCCAGACACCAAAGGGGTTACAGGTTCCAATCCCGGCCAGGGCACATACCAAGGTTATGGGTTGATCCCAGGTCGGTGCTCATGCAGGAGGCAACCGATCAGTTTCTCTCACACTGATGTTTCTCTCTCTCCCTTCTCTCTCAAAAATCAATGGAAATGCACACATGTATCCTCAGGTGAGGATTGAAAAAACATTGTTAATAAAGCGCATGCACCCAAAAACACGCCATTGCTGCCAGCCTCCTCCTCTGGCTTTCCAGGTGCAGGACCTGCTCGGGGCTGATGGGATGAATTCTGCTGAAAGTGCAGCTCGCCATGCCCATGTTTTCAACCAACAAGGACCTGGCTCGTAGCCGTTAAAAGGGGCTTTGTTTACTGTCCTGGGAATTTCCTTCCTGGCTCCTGGCATTTATTCTGCATGTTCTCAGGCTGGTTTCTGTGTTCTCACATGTTCAGGTAACAATAAACACCATTGGAGCTGCTGCTTCCATGGGTAGCCATTGTACGAAATCCATTTTTTAAATATATATATATTTTTTTTTATTGATTTTTTTTACAGAGAGGAAGGGAGAGGGATAGAGAAGTTAGAAACATCGATGAGAGAGAGACATCGATTCAGCCGCCTCCTGTACGTCCCCACTGGGGATGTGCCCACCACCAGGATACGTGCCCTTGACCGGAATCGAACCTGGGACCTTTCAGTCCGCAGGCCAACGCTCTATCCACGGAGCCAAACGGGTTTTGGCTACGAAATCCATTTTAAGACACATCATGATTTTAAACCATTAACATACGAAAAAGTACACATCATTGCTGAGCGGGTGGAAAATAGCAGAGTTGTTAGACAGATTTAAATGAGACAAACCATTGAAGACCTTGGAATAGTGGCTGATAGGTTGTAAGTACACACCGGATGTGGTCAGTTGCTACCCTCCTAGCTAATTTAACACGTGATCCTGTGCTCCAGCTGGTTAACTAATTTAGGAAGAGTTCCCTCTCCAGTGCTTTGTACTTTGGGCTCCCAAACATGGAAGCAAGTCCTTTGAAAAGTACAATATCTCATAAACTTCTCTAACCAATTGCTTTTATTGCGGTGAGAATTAAACCAGAGTTTCCATGCAAACAAATATTTGGAGTATCAACACCAGTGTTCTAGCAACTCCTATCCCAGTATCGGTAGAACCATAGGTCACTCATGAAAGTGTGAATTTTACAAAAGACAGAATCATCCCGCCTTTCCCTAATAACATATCCTACACATCGGCATGAAGAAGAGCAAATAGCTTTTGATTCAATGAACAGTGGTACCTCGAGATACAAGTGCCCTAACATACGAGACTTTTGAGATACGAGCAAATTTTGCTTTGAAATGCGAGCAACATTTGAGATAGGAGTCATCACGCGGATCGGCCGGCTGCACACGACCCACCAGTTTACCGAGACTCGAGAGTCTCATAGTTTCCCACACCTCAAGGTTACGGAACGAATTAAACTCGGGTCTCGAGGCACCACTGCATTGGATGACATCACAAAACCATCCAAGTTTCAAGTGTACCACGCAACAAAGCATCACCTGCACGCTGCATCGCGTGCCCATGGCACCAAGCCAAGTCTCTTTTGTCCCATGTATGCCCCCTCTGCCCCTGCACCTGCCCCCACCCCTCTTTCCCTCCACACCGTGCTCTGTGTCCATGTGAAATGCATGTACCTATGTATGCCTAACCCCTCTCCCTTCTTTCACCCAGCCCCCCACACACACCCCTCCCTTCTGACAGCTGTCAGTCTGTTCCATGTATGTAGGCCTCTGTTTCTATTTTGTTCATCAGTTTATTACATTCTTTTCATTACGTTCCCCCTCTAAGTGAGATCATCTGGTACCTGACTTTCTCTGATGGGCTTGTTTCACTTAGCATAATAAACTCCAGGTTCAACCGGCTCTCCCTCTGCCCTGCTGGAGCCCGGGTGTGGGAAACACACTGCTCAAAGGCGAGGCTGTTTCGCCTTTGGTTTGCTCAGAGGAGACGATGATTGATGCCCCGGCAGCAGCCTCCCAGGGCCCAAGATCAGACAGACGGGCAGACTGCATTCCATTCCGCGCTGGCACGCAGCTGAGTCTCATTCTCCTTCGCAACAGCATCTTGAACACCATGAACTTGAACTTTTTAAAAAAGAAGAGCCTACCTGAGAATCCAGTCCAGAGATTTTCTTCCCTTTCGTAAACTCACCTTCCATTAATAATCCAGTCCGTTTAAATCCACTGCCACCATGAAGGGTCTCTGCCACCTAGAGACACAGATTGGATGAGGGAGACAATTCAATCCTTAAGAAAAAAAATGAGAGCGTTCCAGAATTTAAATGAGAAATGTTTTGTTAAAATAATACCTCGGCAGAGAGAAATAGCAGCCCGCGAGCCGAGCCATCTTTCAGAGGCAAATCCTTTGTCTGCTTCTCTCCTGCCTGATCAAATCATTTCTCCAAAGAGACGCCCGTGTTACCTGTGAGATGAAAAGGTATGTTTATGTGTAATAGACTGAAGTTTCAAAAATACTAATTTTCCGCACAGTTGGAAATGTGGAGAATTGGCGCGTAGGGCTTTCTAGTTTGTTTTTCTGAGAGCGGCTTGTTAAAATGTAAAAAGCCACGGCCATTGTACAATAAACAGGAGTCTTCTTTCTCCACCCACATAAACAAAGAGAAAGGGAGGCATTGTGACCACTAAAAAAATATACAGCAAACACAAAGGGAGAACTCGATACTATTTCTACCGAAGTATTTCCTTATTTATCAAACAGAAATGTTCCCATACGTTTCCCACAAATGCGTGTTTTCAGCAAATCAGCCAGATGTTCAAACAGTGAAATGCCATCTTGTGCAAAAGGCTGAGCGGATGGTATTTTTGACATACCCAGGCTCCAAAGTGGCTCTGGCCAGAATCTTCTCTCTTCGGCTCTCAGTTCATCTTTCCAGATCAGAGTGATCCGGTTACATTGCGAATTGAGCATCAATTCCAGGAATTTATCTACACCAATTTACACGTTGTGCATGCCAATGTGTTTTGGTTTCCATCTGGGTATTGAATCCCGCTTTCCCTGATGGACGACCCTTTTAATCTTTGAAGAAGTCTGGCCTGGAACCAAAGAATAGTTTGGGTAAAGCCTTAGCGAATGACATGCTGAGGCACTCATTACCTTTCACACGACAGGAGATGTTGCTCCAAGGATTGTTCTGATAAAAGTGAGGCCTGTCAATTTTTCCATCTCCATGCGGCTTTCCACAACTGCCTATTCAAAACTGACCAGAATTAGCTTTTCTGTCACACCCCCTTCCATGACTACCATGCCCTTTCCTTCCTCCGCATCACTCGCAGAGCTCAAGATATTCATATTCTCGCTGAAACAGGTTTGGCTCAGTGGATAGGGCATCAGCCTGTGGACTGAAAGGTCCCAGGTTCGATTCTGATCAAGGGCATATATCCTGGTTGTGGGCACATCCCCAGTGGGAGGTGTGCAGGAGGCGGCTGGTCGATGTGTCTCTCTCTTATAGATGTTTCTAACTCTCTAGCCCTCTCCCTTCTTCTCAGTAAAAAAATCAACAAAATATATATTTTAAAAAAGATATTCATATTCTCAAATTCACATGGAGTGTACCCAGAGTTCGTAAATGACAAGCTATGTGTCAGTGCAGCGAACATAGAGTTAGTCTCAATAAACACGATGAATGAGTCACATTTCTAACCAGATTATATTTATTATCTCATTTACACCAAAGTGGTGCTGTAAAACTACAATGAAAAGGTCAGTCACCAAGTGTGTTTTCAAAGACAGAATCCGAGCCAGTCATGGCGCCTGACTCCCTGGAGGCATGGAGGAGAGTTCCTGGATGCTGTTGACAGTCAGTGAACCCCGGAGGAGAGGCTGGATGGGGACTCTCAGGGCAGACTTTGACCATGAGACTACACTCATAGCAATGAGTTTCTCAGCTTCTTTAAGACACTAAGGTCTTCAATACCCAGTTTATCTTGGAACCCCCAGTTTCTAAAGCATCTTAACATACTACAGTGGTACCTTGAGATACGAGTGCCCTAACATAGGAGATTTTTGAGATACGAGCTGTGGAGCGAGCAATTTTTGCTTTGAAATATGAGCAACATTTGAGATAGGAGTCATCGCGTGGATCGGCTGCACACGACCCACCAGTTTACTGCGACTCGAGCGTCTCATAGTTTCCGACGCCTCAAGGTTACGGAACAAATTAAACTCGTATCTCAAGGTACCACTGTACTTGAAAACAGCGGTCTTGGGTGTCTCTTTTCTGCCCACAGTGGGGTGCAAGAAATAGAAACGTTTTGGTACAAAAGAGAAAAGAACTATCTTTTTCTCTTTATCCCAAATTTTCTCTAAGTTAAAATTTGCTTCTTAGTCACTCAAAATTACTCAAGACAGGTGGAGAAGGTGTGTCAGTTTGAATAATCTATAATCAGGTTTGTACCTGCATACAGAAAATTTTAATAAAAAGTATATTTGACCTCTTCTTAGGGAGAATAGCGATGGAAACCTATTACCTAAAAATCATAAAAACTGTCTTCAAGCCTAAAAATAAGTCAAAGTCACCACAGATAAAATTTATGTTTACTATACTGATAGTTCAAGTCCATGTGCAATCTGAATTGTACAATTTAAAGCTGCAGAAGATATACTTGCATCCTGAGAAATGTAAAGATTTGTTCCTTTCCCACCCATATAAACATAGCTCGAGAAGTCAAATTATTACATAATTAATAAATCAAAATGATTTGAAATAGCAACATTATAAAGCTTTGCTGAACTTGTGTTAAGTTCTTATTTTCTAAAGTAATGAACCATGCACACCTTACTGTTTTTAGTAATATATAATAAAAGTAACTTAAGCATCATGCCCAGACTATATGAGTGACCTTGAAAAGTACATGGATAGAAAAACAGACTCAGAAGAACTGATGTAGGAAAACAGACTTCAGAATACAAGATTATATACAGGGAAATGGAAACGTCACTTGTGAGTAGTCTTGATCCAATGTGGGCTATAAATTTTTTTGCTGTGAGAAAGTAGGACATTTTTTTACTATATCAATGCATTTTTGTAGATTTTTGGAAGAGTAGTATAATTAAATTTAGTTCCACGTATTAGAAAATGCATAACATAGCTCAAAAATTTAGAAATTATAACATCAGTCATTAAAAATATCCTATATAATAAAGTGATAATATGCAAATTGACCATCATTCCAACACACAAGATGGCTGCAAGATGGCCTGCAGAGGAAGACAGTTAGGGGCCACCAGGCCAGCAGAGGATGGCAGTTAGAGGTGACCAGGCTGGCAGGAGAGGGCAGTTAGGGTCAATCAGGCCAGCAGGGGAGCAGTTAGCAGCAGGAGAGCAGGCTGGCAGGGGAGTAGTTAGGGAGCAATCAGATAAACATGCAGGCAAGTGGTTGGGAGCCTTCAGTCCTAGATTGTGAGAGAGATGTCTGACTGTCCATTTAGGCCTGAAACACCCCGCTCCCTCCCCACCACCATCAGGCCTAAATGGGCAGTCAAACATCCCTCTCAGGGTCCCAGATTGGAGAGGGTGCAGGCTGGGCTGAATTTCGTGCACCGGGCCTCTATTAGTAATTTCATAATACAGTGGTACCTCGAGATACAAGTTTAATTCGTTCCATAACCTTGAGGCGTGGGAAACTATGAGACGCTCAAGTCGCGGTAAACTAGTGGGTCGTGTGCAGCCGGCCGATCCGAGCGATTACTCCTATCTCAGATGTTGCTCGTATTTCAAAGCAAAAATCGCTCGCTCAACAGCTCGTATCTCAAAAATCTCGTATGTTAGGGCACTCGTATCTCGAGGTACCACTGTAATTTCATAATAATACAAATGTGATGATATGCAATATTATTATATATTAACATATAAGCCAACTCATTGTGGATAATTCAATTTAGGTCACCTGAGCAACAGACCCACCTGGAGCATATGTTCAATAAGACACAGAAACAAAGTGATGCCAGTTCTAGAAATGTCTGCCCTGAACTGTAAACCGTGACAATGTGCACATCAAACTCCCTGAGAAGCTGTGTCCCAGGCCTTGCTCCCAGCATCAATATAAAGACAATAGAAGGAGGTCCACGCACATTTGTAGAATATGCGTCATCACATAGACAGCAAAATGTAGGCTACACCTCTCAGAAGCAGGGCGGGACAGTCCAGATAAGAAACAATGTTTACAGAGCATCAAATGCCAAGGAGCAGTTGCTGTAGGAATCACACTCTCCCATCAGTTTGATTAACCGTATTTCCAAGCAACATGTAATACAAGGCCTGTCATGCCTCAGAATTAATAGCCCGCGGTTCTTAATTCTTCCCGAGGTTGACAAATTATGGTTCCTTATGGCACCAGTCACACTTGATCATAAGTAGCATCTCCGCACGTAGCTCTCCCTCCATCAAATGGAGCCAGTGTATTTGTCTAACACAAAACGCCGAAAGGTCTAAGACGGGCAATAAATCAAGCGTTCTTCATTAAGGAGAAAAAGGTTTCATGTGTGGAAAATGTTTCTTCATTGTTGCGAAGTTATTGTTTTATTTCCAGAGTAAATGAAAGCGGTGTAATACCTTTTGGAAGGAGCACTAAGTTGTTTTCAAGTCATTGAGCCTGAAGGCATGGAAATGTCACAGATTTCAAATTTTCCTGGCATCATCACACACTTGTTTTTCTTAGCTTTCTTTCCTTTTTTTAAAAAAATATATATATTATTGATTTCTACTGAGAGGAAGGGAGAGGGATAGAGAGTTAGAAACATCGATGAGAGAGAAACATCCATCAGCTGCCTCCTGCATGTCCCCACTGGGGATGTGCCCACAACCAAGGTACATGCCCCTGACCCAAATCGAACCCAGGACCTTTCAGTCCACAGGCCAATGCTCTATCCACTGAGCCAAACCGGTTTCAGCTTTCTTAGCTTTCTTAACTTAAGTTTATTGAGAAAATAAGGTCACACTATCACTGAATTAATAAACATTCTTCACGGAAACAGGGCCTCTGAATATTCAATGGCTTCGGTACAGCTAAGTTTTCTAAGCAGTCGCATTCAAGTCTCTGTTTCATTATTCAGAACGCACTCTGAAGAAGCAAATAGACATCTCAGAGACAAGACCAGAGTTTACATCTCAAACTCACCAGTAATTAAGCGTATCACCTTGGACCAGTATTGTATTATCAGCCAATCATCTACAAAATGAGCATAAGTACACCCAATTGCATTATAAAGATTAAGTAAAATTATTTATATGAAATGCAAAGCTTCAGGCCCACCGAGCAAATGGTAGAGTCTCAAGAGACATTGTATTGCTTCCTCTCCCCACTTTTGTACATGTGCACCCCAGGATTATTGATAAGGAAGGAAAAACATTTCTTAAAACTACTTTTCTGTTTATGTGCACAGCGAACTGTGCAAAACCAAGGAAGGACCAGGCGTTCCACCTGGACTGAAATGCTGCAGAGGTGGAAGTCTTTAGTGGGGTCTCAAATGTAAACCCCTGAGCTTGGATCACAGTGGTAGCACCAAATCCTGGTGCTCTGTGACCTCTGGCATTCAGAAGGGCCGGAAAGCACCCTCAGCCCCTCTAGTCTGCGTGACACAGCGAAAGCTAGAGATTGCAGCAAAATGTGAGCCTCAGCAGTGACTGCCCCCCAGCAGGCCTTCGCTTGCCCAGGGCCTAAAATCACATGTCATGTGATCCCACTGGACCAATGCCCAGCATGCACTGGATATCATTCCATGTGGTGAGGGCTTTTCTGAAACAAGAAAAAGACCAAGAAGAAATCTCTCTCTCCCTTTTTTTAATATGTTTTATTGATTTTTTACAGAGAAGAAGGGAAAGGAAGAGAGAGTTAGAAACATCGACAAGAGAGAAACATCGATCGGCTGCCTCTTGCACGCCCCCTACTGGGGATGTGCCAGCAACCAAGGTACATGCCCTTGACCAGAATTGAACCTGGGACCTTTCAGTCCACAGGCTGACGCTTTATCCCCTGAGCCACACCGGTTTCAGCAAGAAGAAAACTCAAGATTTTCTCTTGACTGAGTGTAAAGGCACTCCATGGACTCCCTTTATGAATGGAGACTGGAGTGAGTACAGCTCCAGGCTCTGAGACATCATCCAGGCCACGTTCGTCCATCCGTATCCCAACTCCCCTCACTGAAGACGGCTGGGCTCATTTTAACGCAAAAGCAAATGAGGCCCTTTCCTCTCAGACCCCTGACATTACAGTCCTGGTTGCCACTGATGTTATTTATGCTTTTGACCGCTGAACTCAGACAGGAGAAGCAAGCTGCTCATGTTATAAGCCAGCGAACAAGGCAGAAACAGTTCTGATTTCAGGGCCTCGATGACTGTGAGGAATCCTGACTGACAAGCGAGGGTAGGAAGAGCTTCAGACACTAATCATCTCATGATCCCGGCCCACGTGGGTCTGAATTTTTAATGAAAATTTTAGCTACTTTTTCTAGACAAATGCCAGTACAATTTATTCATTTTTTTGATGGCTCATGTTACTAATATGCTATATAATGGAAACATCAAATATATAAAACATTACATCTATTTTCTTTGCTATCTGATGGATACACACACACACACACACACACACACATATATATTATACACACACACACACACACACACACACATATATGTATATTATACACACACACACACACACATATATGTATATTATACACACACACACACATATATGCATATTATACACACACACACACGTACACACACTGTGGAGCAGGAGGATCCAGCTACCAATCCCATGAGGACGACCTCTGAACAGGGAAGATCCTCGCACTGCCAATCACCAGGCGCAGGAACCCCCAGACCTGGCCCACTGCACCCCACGTGCTCGGGGTGACCTTGGAGGATGCTACCCACAGGCACAAAGCTTTTCTCACAGAAGGGAAAGGGGCACAGGGAGATCCGTGTCTCTAGTGAGTCCAGGTCCCTCCTGGAACTGGTTCCCGTTGCAGCCAGCACGGAAGGCGGGACTGCACGTCCCCTTCCCCAAAGTGAAGGAAGACCCGTCCTGTCCTTCCAGAACAAGTGCCGCTGAGCACACATTTAAGTGCAGAAGGAAGTTCAGTGCACAAGCAGAATGGGGGAAAGGTCTGGCCTGATAAGAAAGAAGAAACTGGAAGCAAGCTGCGGCTCAGCACCCAGCATCCACATAATGGAATGTTCCAGACCCAGGGCACTGTATAGCCATACAATGGAATACTATTTGTCCAAGAGAACAGTAACACACTATTCATGCTACCACATACCTGGAAAACAATATTCTAAGTGAAAAAAAGCCACACAAAGACCCCATATTACATGATTCTATTTATAGTCAATATCCAGAAGAGGCACATTCATAGGCCTAGAAAGATAGTGTTACTCGGCACTGGTAGGAAGAGACAATGAAAAATGATGGATGATGCACACAAGCTTTCTTCTGGGGGTGAGGCAAACGTTCTGGATTGAGCGGTCATAGCTGCACATCTTCTTTCATATAAAACCCCACTGAACTGTTTACACTTGCAAGGGGTACATTTTATAGTATGTAATTTGTGTCTCATAAAATAATGATTACCTTCATTATTTTTTTAGCGGTAGGGATGAAGTAATACTAACATTTATTGAGCACCTACTATGTGCCAGTCATGATACTAATACAGTGGTACCTCAAGATACGAGTTTAATCCGTTCCGTAACCTTGAGGCGTGGGAAACTATGAGACGCTCCAGTCTCGGTAAACTGGTGGGTCGTGTGCAGCCAGCCTATCTGCACGATGACTCCTATCTCAACTGTTGCTCGTATTTCAAAGCAAAAATCGCTCGTATCTCAAAAACCTCGTATGCTAGGGCACTCGTATCTCGAGGTACCACTGTACATTCTTTACCTTGATGACCTCATTGAATTTGAAAAGGACTGCTCGGGACTGGTGCTTTTTGAAGCCCTGTTTCAGGGTCTGAGGCCTGCATTTGAAGAGAGATGAAGAAACATCCTCAAGGCCAGTAAGCTGGCAAAGAGCAGAGCCAGGGCTCCGACTCCAGCCACCCGAGTCTGTAATCCACCCTCTTCTAGCAGCATCTGCAGGAGGAGGCCGGCGGGCCTGAGCACAGCCGGTGAGAACGTCTGTGGTCCCGGTGGCCCAGGGATGGAGGGAAGAGGAAGAAGGCAGCTGCGCGTGTCCAGCTGCAGCTCCTTGTCTGCGGGGCTGAAAATAACTCTGACTGCGGAGGCCTCCGTTTATAAAGTGCTAAGCTGTTCCACAAACACCGGGCTGGGAGGTGGCGGCAGGGAGTCAGGCCAGCGAGGATTATGGCACATCAGGACCCTTCTAGGTAAACAGAGCTTAAAATCTAGAGACGTCCCAGCCAAAAGAGGTCACCTCTGGATGGCAGTTTTGTGTTGTTGTTTTTTAAATATATTTTACTGATTTTTTTACAAAGGGATAGAGAATTAGAAACATCAATGAGAGAGAGACATCAATCAGCCGCCTCCTGCATGCCCCCTACTGGGGATGTGCCCACAACCAAGATCCATGCCCTCGACCAGAATCGAACCTGGGAACCCTCAGTCCGCAGGCCAACGCTCTATCCACTGAGCCAAACCGGTTTCGGCAGTTTTGTGTTTTATATTGTGAAAGATTTCTAAAGATTCTTTGCTTTGTAAACAAGTCAGAACTAAAATGGCATGTGAAACTTTCTCAGAAAACATTTCTGACAATCCTAATAAACGTGAGATCCAGAAATGGAGAGGAGAGTGAACAGCATTTTTTTCAGGCCTGGGAGATAGGAAGGACTAAGTGGGAATAATTATGGAAGGGAGGCAATTCTGCATCGGGGACTTAGATGTATTAATGCGAAAGTTTGACACACCGGGTAGAAAAGGGGACAGACAACATGTAATTGTAATTCCAAAACCATGTTCAAACAGTTTAATCTTTGCGACATGCATTTTTTTGTGTGGAATCGTAGAAGCTTATTTTGGTGCGATACAAAAAATCCCAGAACTGCCTACTTGTCGATGTTTATCTAGACCTATTTGCATGCACCGCTCCTCATTAGGGAGCTGTCAAAAATGGGGAAGGAAAAGGCTGCAGGTTGGCGGAGAGGAATGAACCGGTTGAGTCTTATGTTACTAATTTGGCAACGAGCCCCGAGTTGTTATTTGGCCGGTGAGTAATCAATCGTGTGTCAGGCAATCAACAATTTTCTGGGCCTCTATTATTGCATCATTAAAAAAAAAAAAGAATCCAATTACTACCCTTGGCAATAATTCTTTTGTCTGCGTCCAGTCCCTGCTACAAGTTTAACTTGAATTTCTAGTGTCCCCTCGGGAGAGGATGTGAGAGTGGTTTAAGCTTCAACTGGTGGTAGGGATTAGACCCACTCATTTCTGAAATTGAGGCGAGTGACTTTGTCATTTTTAACATCTTCCCCTTATCATGCATGTAAAATATAGGTGATGTGCTAATTATACCTTGAAATGCAGTCTGAATGTGTTTATGGGAAATATTTCCAGTTTTCTTATTCCTGTTGTCACGCTTAAATCTCTGTCCATCTGCTCCCAAGTTTGTTTCTTTCTTCCTTCTCTCTTTCATCAACCATATATTCTAAGTTAGTGCTATAGCACTTTGGCACGATCCAGATAAAGAGTATCCTAAGCAATATTTCTGCTCCTGGCAGATATCCTGGAATGTAATATTATTGGTTCATTTTTTTTTCTCCTAATGAATCCAATCTTACCCAATACCCTCATTATCAGCAATTGTCTATGAGCATATACTGGATGCAAAGAACTACCCAGTGATAATTCCTGTTAGAGTATCTGGTATTGGCATGTATTTTCCAGAGACAGAAGTGTGTTCCTGGCTGAGTTCCCACTCAGTTAGAGGTAGGTACTCACTCCTCTTCCACCAATGAAGAGCCCTAAGTTGTTACACATTTTCTCGGAAGAAGCAGATGACTCTCCTCTTAGTACATTGTTCTCCCTGGAACACCCCCAGAACCAAATGGGATTTCCAGGCATCAAGCTGACACGGCCACTTCAGTTGGTAGTTGTAGTTCTGTTGTGGCTTGGTCGCATCACCCTTACCATCAGCATCATATCCATCTCTACAAGTAACTCCATCGCTGCTAGCAGTGTCCGGTCTCCTTCTACAACCCTACACACACACACTGGAAAGGACAAAGAAACTTTCTCTACTAATATACATAAACTAGAGACCTGGAGCATGGAATTCGTGCATGGGGGAGGGAGGATTCGTTGACCCAGCCTGCACCCTCTCCAATTCAAGACCCCTCGGGAGATGTCCGACTGCTGGTTTAGGCCCAATCCCTGCAGTTGGATATCCCTCTCGCAATCGGGGGCCACTGGCTCCTAACGGCTCACCTGCCTGCCTGCCTGATCGCCCCTAACCCCTCTGCCTGCCTGACTGCACTTAACTGCCTCTGCCTGCTGGCCTGATCACCCATGCCTGCCCTCCCCTGCCAGCCTGATCTCCCCTAACCACCCCCCTGCTAGCCTGATCACCCATAACTGCTCTGTCAGCCTGATTGCCCCTAACCACCTCTGCCTCGGCCCCCACCACTGTGGCTTTGTCTGGAAGGAGGACAGGATGACCAGAAGATGTCCAATCAACCTGGTCTAATTAGCATATTACCATTTTATTAGTCTAGATTATTAGTATAGATTGTTCTAATTAGCATATTATGTTTTTATTATTAGAGATGAGAACTTTTTAACTCAAAAATTTCAGCCAAAACCAGTTTAGTTCAGTGAATAGAGCATCGGCCTGCAGACTGAAGGGTCCCAGGTTCGATTCTGGTAAAGGGCATGTACCTTAGTTGTGGGTACATCCCCAGTAGGGGGCATGCAGGAGGCAGCTGATAGATGTCTCTCATCGATGTTTCTAGGTCTCTTTCTCTCTCCCGTCCTCTCTGTAAAATATCAATAAAAATTTTTTTTTTCAGGAAGTATTGAATAGTCCTGAGAAGAATATCTTTTTTTGCTAACTGAGTGTATTTTTAACATCTGTATGATTAGGAACTTTAAATTCAAATGTCTTTAGCAATAAAGGAAAACTTGTATTATACCGATGGTAGTAGCAGCATGATAACCCTGATAATTTACAATAGAAAAGAAAGGGAGTACAGGGAGTACGTCTATCTTCATTAAAGGAGATATAATAGAACTTCTAAGCTCCATATAATTTTCCCCGCAAAAGACACATCAAATCAATAATTTGGGTAATCCTTCATTTCATTCTCTAAGGTTTTCTCAAGAATGGAGCAGTGCACATTTCTTCACAAAGGAAAAGAAACCATGCTCTGTGCCATCATTGCTTTCATCTGGAAATGTTTTGAACATGCATGATTTTCCAGTGTCTTATAAACCTACAGTAACAGGGGACTGAATATTCTATGCCTGGGAAAGAATACACATCAATGTTTCTCTGTCTTGCCCTCTCTCTTCCACACACCCTAAAAATCAATGGAAGAATATCCTCGGGTGAGGATTATTAAAACAACAACAACAACAACAAAAACCCACAAAAAATAAAAATAAAAAGCCGAAACCGGTTTGGCTCAGTGGATAGAGTGTCGGTCTGCGGACTGAAAGGTCCCAGGTTCGATTCCGGTCAAGGGCATGTATCCTGGTTGCGGGCACATCCCCAGTAGGGGGCGTGCAGGAGGCGGCTGATAGATGTCTCTCCCTCATCGATGTTTCTCTCTATCCCTCTCCCTTTCTCTCTGTTAAAAATCAATGAAATATATTTTAAAAATAAATAAAAAAATAAAATAAAATAAAAAGCATTGGGTACTGTAGGCTCTTTCTCCATAATCGACCAGGGAGGATATCCAACTGGATGCATTGTGGGTAGGAATGCAAACTGGAAAACAGATATGAAGTTTCAAAGAAAGCTAAACACACATTTATCACATGTGCCAGGAAATCCACTTTCAGTTACACCTGAGAAATGGACACTTATATACACTAAAATGCAAGCGTAAATGTTTATAGAAACTTTATTCATAGTTGCCCAAAATTGGAAGCCTCTAAACATCTTTTAACGGGTAAATAATTTATTATTAATCATAGGTTGTTTACAGATACTCTTTGTATGATTGATAATGCCCCCTTATGTTCCTAGCTTGTTGAGAGTATTTATAATAAATGGGGATTAATTTTTCTATTGAAATGATCACATGGTTTCACTTCTCTAATATATTGACATGGCATATTACATTGATTTTTCAACTGTTAAGTGAAACCTGCATGTAC